>ML800213.1:150258-228833 GCA_009831015.1 Picea engelmannii | reverse complement strand
TTCTACCGATGCCTCTTCATCCTCAAGGTCTGAAACCCTGCACACTCAAAGAAACTAAGTCAGCAGCACCTGTCTACATCAAGGTAGTAAAAACATCCTGTCATATAACTTAACGCATCATAATGAGAGAAGAAGTTTTATCATCATAAAAATCCGGATCACTTGCGAGCAAGTGTCCTCAAATAATAAGTTTGGTAAGTGCGCCAGAGCGGGATGTTACAGTCATGTTGGGTTACTTCTTGGTTTTCTTCTGTTTTCTTGATTACTTTTTTTATTTTATTGTGGAATTAAATCTCTTAAAAACTTGGACTTAATTTTCAGTCCTTGAATCCAATATTTTTCTTTCCTTTTCTTGAAATTATCGATGTTGTACACTCTCCTTGTAAGTACCAGAAGTATACATACATGACGTATAAGAGGGAAGAGTGTGTACATACCCACCTTGCCTTGGTGACAATCAAGTATATGTCCTAGAAATGAGTTTTTCTTTCCATTTTTCTTGGTGAAGGTCTTGTTCAGGTCTCTACAGGTTCTCTTTAGCTATCTTGGCTTCTGTTAGTATCTCAACTATCCCAAAATTTATTCTTTATTTATAAAAGAAAAGAAAAACAAGTTTGTTTCATTCTTTTATGGTTTTGAGTCTCTTTTTGGATCTGCTTTGCGGTGTGAGTTTTTCAAGTCTTTTAGTTTCAGTATTTTTCTCACTATCTATTATATAATATGAAAGTTTTGTCTTAACAATTGTTTTGTCCTTATCATTTCCATTTCGATCTTTAAAGAAAAAATAAAATTACATTTCTTTTTAGTTTTTGTATTTACTTTATTTGGAAGAAATCAAACAAGAAGAGATTTTCTTTTTACATTAGTTTCTTCATGTATTTTCTCTCTTCTTTATGAATCAAAAGGAAAAAGAACAAGTCTTAGTTGTATCATACCTTTCTTCCTCTTTCATTCATATAAATGTTAGTTGCATTTGTAGGTGTATAGGGTTTCTTATTTTCTGTGAGTGGTAGTTTTAAATTTTGAAAAAAAAAAGTCAAAAGTTGTGTATCTTTTAAAAGGTTTCATTCCATTTTCCATCAAAAGAAAAAATTCATTGCATATGTGAAAAAAAAAGAATGCATTGAAATTTGAAAAGCTTGCATCAAGTGTTCAAAAACGTTTATTTTTTTCTTAAGGATAAGTTTTGTTTCATAAAGAAAACAAAATTCTTATAGTTTTGCCTTTATTACTATCATTAAACACCATTATGTTGCATGATCATACATATTGTGTAACAACAACCTATAAAATTAATGCTAAAATTAAAATTTACTCGACTTTTGTTTCTAGTGTTCATCAACTATGTAACACCATGTTTTCCCCCATGATTGTAACTATGATAAGAATTCATGTATTTTGATTTATGAAGCATCTAATTACATTTATGAATAATGAAAACACACAAGATAAGTAACTTGAAATCAATCCTTGAGTACTATACATGATACCATGAGTGGGACTAGTGAGGTGAAACTCATAAGTTTAAATGAAGAAAATAGGAAGCTTACCCGACAATCCAGCCTACACTTGCATGAATTGAATGCACTAGCTATCCAACATACCCATATTGCACTCACCCATGGGACTTGCTAATGGTGATCAGGGTGGGTGGTTGAGTAGTTATAACTTTTGTCTAATTTTGTAATTAGAGGAAGGAAGGGTCAATTAAGACTCTAGCTAGAAGGATGCACATGATTTTTATCTTCGATTTGGCATCATAGCACTACAGTCTTGCTTCTAACATAATTCATCGTGGATATCATGGAGGAGGAGAATGTTCCAGTGGGAAGAAGGAATGAGGAAGAAGAGGGTAAATGTTGAAAACAACACATAGAATGTGAAGAACAAGAGTTGTGTGCATGCAGAAGAGAGCAACAAATAACGTGTAAAAGATAAGATAGAGAGCATGCAAATGCATAGAGATTAAATCCATATAGAAGTGAGTTGCAGAATCACAAATAGATGGTGCAAAGGAGGAAAAGGATCTTGTGCACATGAATTTGATCAACAAAGAATATATAGGAAGTTTTTTCTGAAGAAAATATAAATCTCACCGAAGTGTTCAATGGTAACCCTAGAGAGAGAAGGCCCATATCTAGACTAGAAAAACAGAGGACCATGACTTGGTGCTTACTAGGATGAATCTGACACTAGTAAGGGGAGGTCACCAAAGGACTATGCTACAGACAAGGGGCTCCCTTATGCAAAGGAAATTCAATTGGGAAGGTGTATGATAAACTCATGGAGGTACTGAGCTTAGTGGAAAGAGGGAAACTTCTATTGTTGGAAGTGGTAATATCCTCAAGAATAAAAAAAATTATTTTTGAATAATTTCCATTTATGGAAATTCATATTTAGTGTTAATAATACATTTAACTGTTATTCTATTGAGCAAGAGTTTGACTTGCCAATTGTCCTCTTTTGATGGATAGATGTAAAAATATAAAGATTTTAATTTATTTAATGCATGAAAGAGATGGAACAACCAAGTTAAAAATAATGGGCTATGACTCCATAAGATTTGGACTATGACTCGTCAGACTCTAAAATATTTACATAATATAAGAGACATACAGGTAAAAAATTCAAATGTTGGGTCATTGTACTTTTTGATGTTTCAGTTTGGAATTTTCACTATAACTTGTTTTCTCAAACTCTTGAAACTATGAAATTTTAATAGAATAGAGGAGACATACAAAAGTACCCAATGTAAATAGTTTCAAATGTTTGTTCTTTGTACTTCCTAAGATACACTTTTTATAATTTAGGGTTTCTAAATGGTCCTAAGATGAGTTTGAAATGGGTTAGTTTGAAATTTACTCTATAACTTCTTTACTAGGATTCTTCATACTATGAAATTTATAAAGAAGAAAAGGAGACATATTGAAGTACCTAGGTAAACATTTTAGAATTAGATTGGTAAAATTATATACATGAGATGTTGTACAATTTTTCTCTTGGGAAGATCCCAAAAACAACAAGATTTGTAAAAGTTTCCATTTGGAAATGCAAATTTTGGTCAGACATGGTAAAGGAAGAAGTATTGAGGAGAAATCGTGAAGGAATAATCAATGAGTAGACCTAGTACTGAAGACATAAGTATTTGTTGAAGGTATAAGTTAATAACAAGATTATATATACAAATATAATCACCAAAAATACTGAATACACAATAGATCCACATAGAAATATAGAGGAGCCGTAATTTTATTATAAGAAAACCCTTGAGGTAGGGGAACACCATACAATGGATCTTATTATGGAAATGATCCTCTCCTCTTCACTTTCCTCTTCGAGGGGGCATCCTCCTATTGAGTTACCACTCCAAATACAATACTTATCTTCATATCTCATTACATTGCTTGAACCCCTTTATATAGTCCTACCAACCACCTAAGAACATTCTAGAGGAAGAACCTTCTAGAAGCAGAACCTTCTAGAAGCAAAACCTTCTAAGAAGTCATATTACATTTATTATATCTAACTAGCATAGTGGGACTTATTTAATACTATATAAGACCCATAGACTAATATGGAAAAGCCACACTTTTATTATAAGAAAACCCTTGAGGTAGGGCAACACCATACAATGGATCCTATTATGGAAGGGATCCTCTCTTGTTCACTTTCCTCTTCAATGGATACTCCCTTGTTCACTTACCTCTTCAAGGGATCATACTCTTATTTAGATACCACTTGAAATACAATACTTGTCTTCATATCTCATTACATTGCTTGAACCCCTTTGTATAGTGCTACCAACCATCTAAAAACATTCTAGAGGAAGAACCTTCTAAACTCAGAACCTTCTAAGAACTCCTCTTACATTTATTGTACCTAACTACCATACACAATATATCCACAAAGAAATATGGAAGAGCCACACTTTTATTATAAGAAAACACTTGAGTTAGGGAAACACCATACAATGGATCCTATTATGGAATTTCACTTGCCTCTTTAAGGAGGTATCCTTCTATTGAGCTATTGCTCCAAATACAATACTTCTCTTCATATCTCATTACATTTCTTAAACCCCTTTATATATTTCTACCAACCACCTAAGAACATTCTAGAGGAAGAACCTTCTAGAAGAATAACCTTCTAAGAAGTATTCTTACATTTATTATATCTAACTACCATAGTGGGCCTTATTTAATACTATAGTGGACATAGTCCACCTTACATTGAATGACCTCTACAATTTTAAATATGGACCCTCTAGGGCCCCCAATACCTCTCTATATACCTAAAATTGCATCCCCCTTATGAAAGAATCATCCTCAACGCTTGCTATGAGGGTGTACAACCATATACGAGGGTCCCATGGATAAGTGTGGACCATATTGCTGAAATAGACTATAGAATGGGGGTCCCATGTTGAAATAAAATCCACTATGTTGAATTAGTCCAACCGTCATTGTAAACCAAGGTATCATGTGCAAGTGCTCATATGAACTCTACACGGAGGATATCAGAAGCTAATAATAAATTTAAAATGATGTTCCAAAGACCGAAACTTGTCGTGTACATCCAAATAAGAAGATCCATCCACATAGTGGTAAATAAGGAGTAATAACACTATAGAATATGTAGGATGGACACTCGTAATCATAATGGGCTCATTTTTTGTCACATTGATATTCTCTACATAAGATGGAGTAGATTCATAAAAAAAACATGAAAGTGGTTGTCATCCGAGAAATGACAATAATCCATATACAGATCAACACAATCGGCCTCAAAATCATAACAAATATATACTTCTCAAGTATATTCATCCCTCATGTCCTCCATAATATATCTCTCATGTATGCTATGAAATGACCTTTGAACATTGTGACAACATTCCCTGACAACTTGTAGACCCTCTTGAAGATGGTACTCAAGGGTTTAAATCTTCCATCTAATTTCCATGAGAAGTCGAATATTCATTTTAAATGCAACATATAATATACCAAAATACATTTCTTAAAATTATCTATCCAATGACACTGATCTCAATCTAAGAACTCTAGGAAAAATTATAAGTTATGCAGTCTCGTCGCAGTCACGAAAAAATCACCCAAAATGATTGATTTTAAATGAACGATATCTTCTAGACGATTTGTTTTTTTTAATTGGGTGAAATTCTGAGAGGAAATCAAATATGTATTTTTTTTTTATCTAATTTTTCCTCCTAGTGTTACATAAATAAAATAAATCTCGTCGTCATCCGCTGAAAAAACTCTAAAAAAATGCAAATTTTAAAATGTCGATATCTTGACCTCCCGGACTCCATTTCGAACGATTTGTTTTTTCAAATAGGTTTTTTTTGAGAGAAAATCATATATAAAAACTGTTTCTGCAAATTGTTCACATAAATATATGAAAATTAACCATAATTTCCCATCCCTCTTTTTCTTCTACGAAAAAATATGTAAAAAAAATAATAAAAAAATTGCCCACACTTCTTGCCAAAGAAAGTTGTCTAATAGCACTTGTTAATAAATATAGTATATATACAAATATACTCACCAAAAATATTGAATACACAATCAATCCACATAGCAATATATAAGAGCTACACTTTTATTATAAGAAAACCCTTGAGGCAGGGTAACACCATACAATGGATCCTATTATGGAAGGGATCCTCTCCTGTTCAGTTGCCTCTTTGAGGAGGAATCCTCCTATTGATCCACAACTCCAAATAAAATACTTCTCTTCATATATCATTCTAGAGGAAGAAACTTTTAGAACATACCAACCACCTAAAAACATTCTAGTGGAAGAACCTTCTAGAAGAATAACCTTCTAAGAAGTCCTCTTACATTTTTTATATCTAACTACCATAATGAGATTTGTTTAAGACTATAGTGGACCTAGTCCACCTTACATTAAACGAACTCTACTATTATAACTATGGTCCCTCTGCCCCCACATTACCTCTCTAGTTACCTAACAAATGTAGAAATACGACTTGGTGAAGGTTTGTGCAAGTCACACAATGATGTTGGTGTCTCCTACAAAAATGGTGCTTAGGAGTTGCGATTGGTGTCGTGTTGCTGAGATAAGAGATCACTGTCTCTTGCTAAGTTAGTTCTTAGTGGTGGGGATTAGTGTATCTAGTATATTGGTGTCTATGAATATTTGTAAGAGTAGGTTGGGTCTTAATAGGATTTGAACAAGTTGGTATTGAGTTCTCAAGTAGGCTCGTGATTGTAAGAATATGTTGGTCGCTACAAAAAATTACAAAGAGAATTTTTGTGGTTTTCTATTTCAACATAAATAATTTTTTATATGTTCTACAATTAATAGATCTCATATGTGATTGTTTTCTTATGGTTGATTCAAATGATTGAAAAAGTAAAATATTATCTTACACTTGTTCACCCCCAACTATAAGTATAAGTGTGTGCTAAAAAAAAACCTTATTAAGATAAATATATGTTTATTCTTTTGATTTATGGAACATATAAAAAATATAAACTTATATATATACCCCCACTTATTCTTAGAATGAATTAACTATGTATATCTCCACATAATGCCTAAAATTTCAATCTTGGAAAATATACATTTTTTATGTTGTTCCATGTTCTTGAAATAATTTTTAGTTGAACATCTCTATATATTTATACCTATATCCATATTTCCTTTTATTGCACAAATTTTTTGAGAGAAACAAAATTACTTACTTGTTCTAGTATTTGTATATTAGGTTTTTTGTGTATGATGTAACTAAAACAATTTTCAAAATAACATGATTATCTATAAAATTCAGCTACCCTTCTCTCTACAATATCTACATTGTCTTCGTAGATATACTGATGTTACTCTACTCTATACTATATGATTCCTATTGAAAAAAATATTAAGTCCTTGTTATTCACCTCTAGCTATGTCTCTCTACATATATCTCCTCTGACACAAACCAATGTTTTGTCTAGAAAGTGTTGTGATCGACAACGCCTCCATAGATACCGTGGTTGATATTTTTATGGCCAAAAAAATACAATTTTTGTTCTCGTATATATACTCAATAAATCATATAATTGAATTTGTAAATTTTTCCTTCTTTTTTATTAGCTTCATAAATATTTTGAAAATAAAATCATGAAATATTTCAATATGCATAAAAATCAATTTCTTATGTTATATTCTTCTTTCATCATTTTCTTCATTGTTTAGCCTGCAAATTTATGTATGGTGGATAATTTGAAAACCTAGTGACATGTTCTTGAAGTGGTTGAATTGTGATACCTCCCCTCAAATGTTTAATTAAAAGACTCCTTTTATAACCAATGTTGTCCCTTCGATTCAATGAACATCAATGATTATTTTGTTTCAACGTTTACTTCCTTCTTTATTGTTATCGACCAATGGTTATGATTAACACATTTGTGGCTCTTTACCTTTTATGAATCCAATTTTCATTAAATAGGATGAGCGATCATTCCAATATAATCTTCAACAATCACAAACAAAACCCGATCTTCAATTTTTTTCCTTTTCACTCCGAGCCTCTTTGAATTCTCAAGCTAGATAAATGGATGTTTCATGTTAGAGTATCACAAGGTTAATATTTCTCTAATACCATGTTATGTCCAAATCACATATGATTAATTATATGGAATGAACACCACTCACATAGCATATATCATTTATTATCATGAAGTCATTTAATACATTGACATTGATCTTCTTTTATAGAATTCATAGGTGGTTGGATAAACTAACTACCAAGTAATAAAGGGTAAAACATTTATGATTCCTTATCTATTTTTCTATAGAATTGTCTAAAGTGATTTTTTGAAAATAATTATAGTAATAAGCCGGGTATAAAAAGGTAAAATTGGCATAAAAGGGTAAAATTGTTAATTTGAGAGAGCCATAATTTCCATCCTAGACCTCATAATTGAGAAAGAGAGTAGTCCATCTAAATATATTGAGCATTGAGCAAACTTAATCTTTGAGGACACTTGCTCACAAGTGATTCAGATTATTATGCTATTAAAACTTTTGATTTTGATTATGAGGCGTTATGGGTTGATGAAATGTTCTTTTACTGGATTGACATAGACAAATGCTACTGAGTTGGTTTACTGAGCATGTCGGATTTTGGACCTCGCGGATGCAGAGGCGTCAATGGAACCCCTTGGACTCCGGATCAAGTCAAGGAGTGTACCATTGCGGTTTGATTGTTTTACTGTGATATTAGTGCATCTGAATAGATGATATGATATGGATATGTTATGGCATGATTTATTGATGATGCAGGCAAATGATAGCTTGCCGACTAGACTCACATGTGGAGTAAAGGGGTCATGCATGACTACCAGAGATGTTGTGGGAGAGGTGTGGACAATAGCCCTGCCACAACCTACTAGCACTCCCATCGTGGCTCGAACTATAGGTTAACATTTACCTAGTTCAAGAGGACCCACGATGCCATGAGGGTAGACTGTGACAGTTGCTCACGATGATTTTTAGGGGCGTGCAATAAGGCGGGGGCCTTATTCCTTAGAGGCCCTTAGTCTTCGACAAGTTCACCTAGTGGAGTATTGACTCGAGGGGTTATTGATGTCTACCAAGTCAGTCAAGAGGCGAGTGGCACCCTTGGAGCACGTGGTGCATCTTGAATGGCACGTCGCACGAGAAAAATGGAGAGAGGCGAGTGGCGCCCTTGGAGCACATAGTGTGTCCATAAGGGCACGTCACACAAGCATAATAGATTAAGGTGAGTGACACCCTTGAAGCACCTAGTGCATCCTGATGAGAACGTCATTTTGTTTTGATAAATGAATGAACATAGACGGCCTTAGGATGAACAATGTGATAAGAATTTTTAGAAACTCTTTCCCTAGTAAAATGTCACCCATCACAAAAATAAAGGTCTAGGTCTAAATCATGCTAGTGGTAAACTTTTATCCTTTTTATTAAAGAATATATATATATATATATATATATATATATATATATAATAAAATTTAAAAACAAAATAAATAAAGAGTATGATCTTCATTAAATCTTATAACACAGAGGGAGTAAGAAATTTAATTTATTCAAGAAAAAGAAAAAAAACTGTTGGAATAAAAAAAAAGGAAATAATTGTTTTATCTGTTTGATAATTTAAAATATACTAATTAAATGAGAAAAGGGAAAAAGGGTTAATTTCCACACCTACCTTTTTGAGTTCTAATTAAAAAGGGGAAAGAGGGAAAATATAAAATATTTGGAAACTAGGAAAAGAGGTAAGCACAAAAAAGGAAAAAGGGAACCTAAGGGAAAAAGTAGAAGGTCAAACTTATTAAAGTATCTGCCATTTAAGATCTTTCTAATTTAAACTGAACTAGCAATTTAATGGTGGGGAAAGTCATTAAAACCTGTAAGAGAATTTGGGGACACCTAGGAGTGATTCTAGGAGTAACTCTAGGTGGGTGAGGGAAATGAATATAATTAATTAATTAAAGAAATTAATTTTTGGAGGAATGAAGGGGATGGGTGACACTTGTACAACGAGGAATTTTTAGGAATTAAATTTTAAAAACTTAGCTAAACAAGATTTTAGGAAAGTAAGGAACCACGAAACTCTATATAATGAAGGGAGGAGATGGAGGTTGGAGCTCTTATGTTTTGGGTAACGTTACGCTATAGAAATATCTACTTGAATGACTTAACTTGTGGGAGTTGGGATACCCAGCTCGGTGAGGAGTGGTAGATCGGCCTTGTGAGGTGAGCTGGGAGCTAGTCAAAATCTATGGATAGTGAGTGTGTGGCCCCTTTGTGGCTCGGGGGCTAAGGGGGAAGAAGAGTACCCCTAGCATTGGCTGGGAGGTATCGGTGAAGTCTCGACGGTCAGCACATGGGAGTTGCAAGGAGCATGCGGGACGTCCACTCCAAATATGCAATGGTACGCTTTCTTCATTTTGTATGGTAAATTGTTTTAGAACTTATGCTGAATTTGCATTTTTACTTAGGTAAGTGAACTGATTGTCTAGATGGTTTTCTGAAATTTTCTTACCCTAGCTCGATGATAGATTCACTCCCATGGCTTCATTTCCCTTCATTTCTTCACCATCTTGTTGTGTTGATTGTGACCTTCGTGGTTGTTTAGACTTCATCCCTAGCTCACCAGTCCTTGCCTGAGCAGTCGGCTAGGAGTCTAATCTACGGTCGTCGCCTTAGAGTTAAAAGACCTATGGATCTCAAAGATATGCTTTTCTGTGTGAGGATGTTGAGTGAAGGATGAACCTATTAGCCAGCTACCCTTGATGTTTGTCCCTGGTTGATTGTGGATTCCGCCATCTGGAAACGACCTCTGCATGTGGATTATTTGGTGTCCTTGTTGCTTTTCTCTATTCCTTGACTGATAGAAACCCCGACAATAATTCCATGACCTTTGCCATTTGATCCTTGCATTCTCTTACTATTGTCTGCTTTGTATTGGGGTTATAGCATTGGAAGCACGAATTGATTTCTGGTTTGCAAAGTTTTGGGTATTCTGGCAATGAAAAAAAAACAAATTGTTTTCGAGTCTGCATTTTTATAATGGTATCCTGGAAATGAGAAAATGTTCTTATTTGTTATTCATGTTTGCACTGTATTGGTACTCTGGCAATGGGAAGAACGTTTGATTTCCTATCTGCATTTTATATTGGTGTTTGGGAGATGAAAAATGTTTTTTTGTATTCTTTTCTGCATTGTATTGGTACTCTGGAAATGGGAAGAACATTTGATTTCCTATCTACATTTTATATTGGTGTCCGGGAGATGAAAAACGTTTTTTTTGTATTTCTATCTGTATTGTATTGGTGAACATTTGATTTCCTATGTTCATTTTATATTGGTGTTCGGGAGATGAAAAACGTTTTTTGTATTCCTGTCTGCATTGTTTTGGTACTCTTGCAATGGGAAGAACGTTTGATTTCCTATCTGCATTTTACATTGGTGTCCGGGAGATGAAAAACATTTTTTTTGTATTCCTGTATGGTTTGTGTTGGTACTCTGGCAATGGGAAGAACATTTGATTTCCTATCTGCTTTTTATAATTGTGTCCGGGAAATGACATTTTTTTTTGTATTACTGTCTGCATTGTATTGGTATCGCGGAATGGGAAAAACGATTTGATTTCCTATCTGCATATTATATTGTGTCCGGGAAATGAAAAACAAAATGTTTTGTATTACTGTCTGCATTGTATTGGTATCTTGGAATGGGAAAACTGATTTGATTTCCTGTCTGCATTTTATATTTGTGTCCGGGAAATGAAAAACGTTTTTGTATTCCTTTCTACGTGGCATTGGTATCCTGGAAATGGAAAACAAATTCATTTCCATGTCTACGTTTTTCCAGTGTTTTTCCCTTTTAAATGATGATGGCAACATGGAGTTCCTTCTAGTGTGTTTTGGGCACATCATTCTGAAAATTTAAAATACAGATAGCCATGAATGTCCTTTTGGTGTGTCCCTGTATATGTTTTTCTCTTTTAAATTGAGACTGTGATTGTTGTTTAAATTCTCACGAATTTTCCATTCAAAACGTGACTGAGATTGATGTTTAAATGCTCACGATTTTGCCATCCAAAACGTGATTGAGTTGTTGTTTAATTGCCCATGATTTTTTCCTTTAAAATCTGAAGAGATTGTTGTTAAAATTACCCATGTTCTTGCTTTTAAAGATAGACTTAGATTGTTGTTTAAATACCCACGATTGTGCCTTTAGAATGTTGTTGGAGCTTGTTGTAATTAACCACAATTTTTTCCTTTAGAATGTTTCCAGAGCTTGCTGTAATTACCCATGATTTTTGCCTTTAGAATGTTGACTAACCTTGCTGGAATGACCACGAATTTACCAGAACAATTTCTAAAGTTAATTGGCTTGTTAATTGCAATGTTAAATGCTATATTAATTGCCTTACTAAATGTGAGAACAACTGCTACAACACTGTGAATGGTTAGCAGATTCCTACTTACTGATTAAATGCCACAACGAGTTAAATGGTTAAAGGTTATGTAAATTGCCTTTTTTTTGCACTATTAATCATTATGTTAACCATCATATAAATTGCTTCGCTACTGTTATATTAATTGTTATGTTAATTAACATGATAATCACCTTGTTAGTGCTATAATACTTGTTATGAAAATAGTCATGCAAACTACCCTATTATTGCGCAATTAATTGATTATGTTAATCATTATGTTAAATGCCTTGTTAACTACTGTAATAAATTGTTATGTAACAAATATGTAATTACCTTGTTGACTTGCTAGAACAATGTTATTAGCTGGCAGTTTCCTCCTCAATCATAATAAACAACTAGTGTGGTTAGTTCATTCGTTATAGCTAGACTAATATTGAGGTTTAATTGTTCATAATTGCTAATGGTAGAATTCCACTTTAAGAATGTTAATGTTGTTATTCAACATTATGGCTAGTTGGATGGGGATTCAAATTAATATAGAATTGTCCATTTAGGTTGTAATAAATATTAAAATTAGTATGATGAGTAAAGACTAGATTGCAAATTTTAGACATGCTAAATTAGATATGTAATTGATGTTAGTTGGATTTATAGATATTGCCTAATTGGTAACTCAAACTCTCTAAATTTGAGTAGTAATTCATGTTAAGTTCGTTTGGTAACTCGTTGACCAAGGGAATTTAGAATGGTTAATCAATCTGTTATTAATGCCAATTTAAATCATAGATATTGACCATTTAGCCTTGATTAATGGTTGGGTTGTTGACAAAGTCATTTTTAGCTTGTGCTTCCCATTGAGGGTGTTGTTGTTCATTTTAATTAATGTTTGTACTTGGTTTTGTAAACATTTAATGTGCTTGGTTTGCTCATTGTAAGGGTTCTAGTTACTTTTGTAATTAATTTTGGGTGTGTGGGGTTGTTAGGATGATTGTCCTTAGCTTAGTAGGCTTGGTCTACTTGTGTTGGGCGAGATGTAGACACCTCCTTCTTCCCTAGAACAGTTGCCATCCTTGAGACTTTAAATGGTCAAAATCGGTGGGAACCTGGGATTGAGCATTTCTTATGTGTCCTAGAGGTCCTAACCGTTGCAGGGTAGGACAGGCGGGTAGTCATTCTTATTCTTTGTCAGTTGGATGTTGTACATTGCTTCTAGGTGCTTGATGTGCTTTTATGTTAAGACGTTATGTTGTTGTTGCGTGAGTTTCATGCGTTGTGTTCATCGTTGTGTTGTGATGTTGAGTATAATTTCATTATTACATTCCTACACACACAAAAAAAAAATTAATTTAACGGTGATCTTACCAGTTGTAGATCATAGGAGTCGTAACGGATGGGGATGTTTCATGTGGTATCAGAGCGGGTTCAACCCGCAACTTGGGATCGCTACAACTTTCATTGATATGATTTGATTTTAAGGCTACTAATTGAGTTGAATTGTATTCATGCACGTAATTATGGTTAGAGGACGCTGCATAGGAAGACGACAGGGTGGTAGGGGAGGAGGCGTGACACCTCCAGTAGCATCCATGCCCGAGGGATCTAACCCCCAGGGAGATAAGCATGTTGTCGGATAGGAGAAAATATTAGTTGGTGATGTGGTTGTAATGATGACATCTTTGTAGTGCATGTCTGAGGCACTGATTAACTGTTTGGACAAAGATGAGGCGAGGGCACCAACACCCCCTGACGTTCCTCCGCGCACTCCGGTTGGTACTAGAATCTTTTACTGTGAAATAAAGAAGGTCAAATTTCCCAAGTTCTTTGGTGCTCCAGATGGTGTAGCCTCCGAGGCATGGTTGGAGAATATGGCGATGTGCTTTGCACTTCGCAATTATACCTCCAACATGAAGGTCTGCATGGTGGTCTTCCAATTGAAAGGAAGAGCTCTTCTATGGTGGAAGACACTCCTACCGCAGCTGAACATGGTCATCGAATATGTTTCATGGGAACTGTTTAAGGAATGGTTTCGAGAGAGATAACTTTTAGAGGAATTCATTGAGTGTCAGCTCAATGAGTTCAATGCCTTACGATAGAGCGGTCGTACAGTGCCCAAGTACAAGGCCCGTTTTATGGAGTTTCTCTGGTATTTTCTGCATCTTAACACTAAGAAGCTTAAGGTCAATAGGTTCATGTTCAATCTTAACGGAAAAATACGTGCAAAGTTTAGTATTTTGATCCCTCAAACCTTACATGATGTCGTCTAGGAAGCCCTCATAGTGGAGGAGGAACTTATCAGCGAGGGTCAGAGTAGGACTCCAATGAGACCAATAAGGAAGGTGTCATATGGTGCAAAAAAACATCAGACACCAGCCAGACATACGTCGGGATATCGTGGCTTTCATAGGGGATCCACTTTCAGTACACCTCGATGATGGACACCTTAGTAGAGGACACCTTATCAGGGACCACAACATTAGCAACAACATCGATTGCAGCAACAACAGTTTAGGCCTGTTCAATAGAACAAGCTAGGATTCTAGGCTGGAGGGACGTCACCTTCTACTTCAGGTACTAGGGCTACTGGGCCGAATAAGGGGTGTTGGACATGTGGGGAGCCACACTACTAGTGTGACTGCTCGGTAGAGAGGACTAGAGCATCTGGATCAGCCGGATCCAGGACTGTGGGAGATATGGGAAAGGCCCATCAAATTCATGCAGTGGTGAATAACTGCTAGACAAAGAATCAATTGACTATGCTCGAGATGACAGGTACCATCGCTGACTAGGCCCTTAGTATTTTTATAGATCCTGGTGCTACTGAGAGTTTCATTTCTGGTGCAATGCTAAAAAGGATTAAGGTAAAGGCAGTCGAACAGTACAAGTTTAGCTTTGTAGAGATGGCGTCAGGAGCCAAAAAAAAGGTTAGAGGAAAGGTTACAGGATGTACACTTAACCTGGGAGAGTTTTTCATGAGGGCCACCCTGTACGTCATGATATTAGGATCTTATGACATCATGATTGGTATGGATTGTTTGGAATTGCATGAGTCGATACTCAACTGTAAGATGAAACTATTGAGCTTTGTCGATGATGAGGGACAGAGACGTGTGATTGTAGGTCGGAACCAGGGAGTCTCCCTGAGGTTCATATCTTCCTTCCAATTTCAAAAGAGCATGCACAAGGGGTGGAAGCTTTATGTGATCCTTGTGTTAAATGAGAAGGGAGTAGCGGAAGGTCTAGAAAACCTTTCGATGGTGAGAGATTTTGTGGACGTATTTCTGGAGGAGTTACATGGGATGTCGCCGAAGAGGGAATTGGAATTTACTATAGACCTAAAACCTGGAACATAACTGATATCTAGAATGCCTTATCGGATGTCAACCCCGGAGTTACAAGAGTTAAGAATGTAACTGAAGGAATTGCTAGACCTGGGACTAATACGTCCTAGTGTGTCACCATGGGGTGCACCTGTTATTTTCATACAAAAGAAGGATGGGTCGTGGAGGCTCTAGATTGACTACCATCAATTGAACAAGGCCACGATCAAGAATCAATATCCATTGCCAAGGATTGATGATCTATTCGATCAATGAAGGATGTGATGGTGTTCTCAAAGATCTATTTGCAATCAGGGTATCACCAATTACGAATTAAGGAAGATCACATCCCTAATATGACCTTTAAGATGAGTTTTGGCAATTACGAGTTTACTATTTTACCATTTGGACTGACAAACACCCCAAGGATATTTATGAGTTTGATGAATGGGGTGTTCCGCGAGTACTTGGAAAAGTTCATCCAAGTATTCATTGACGATATTTTGATTTACTCTCGGATGACGAAGGAGAATGACGAGCACTTGCACTTGGTACTACAGTGTCTGCGAGAGCACAAATTGTATGGTAATTTGTCCAAATGCTCATTTTATCAATAAAACAGTCACTATTTGGGGCATGTCATCTCCGACGAAGGCATCACCATGGATCCATCCAAGGTCAAGGCTATTATGGAATGGCCTGCACCAACGAATGTCCTAGAAGTGCGTAGCTTCATGGGTTTAGTAAGATACTATCGACGGTTCGTCGAGGGATTTTCGAAGATAGAAAATCCAATCACGGAGTTGCAGAAGAAGAACAAGAAGTTTTTTTGGACCCAAAAATGCGCGGAAGCATTTTGGAGGCTCAAGGAGTTGTTGACAACAACACCGATACTAAAGGTCCCTCACATGGATGTGGACTTATTGGTATGCATTGGTGCATCCAAGGAAGGCTTAGGTGGAGTCTTGATGCAAGACGAACACGTGATCACTTACATTTCAAGGAAACTGAGAAGGCATGAGGAGAACTACGCGACACATGATTTGGAGTTGTTAGCCATCGTATATGCCTTGAAGGTTTGGAGACACTACCTTGTTGGACGAAAACTTGAACTAAAGACTGACCACTATGGACTACAACACATCTTTACAGAAAGTGACCTGAACGCGTGACAACAACGTTGCTCAGAATTACTTAGTGAGTACGACTTCGAGATTACTTACATAAAAGGAACATTGAACCGAGTGGCAGACGCATTGAGTCAGAGATCATACATATTTTTGGTGCTGCCTCTTCAGACGAATCTACGTGAAAAAGTTCTAACTTTACAGCATGAAAATGGATGGTACAAAGAGGTCAGGGGTTTTATCAGACAAAACAAAATGATGGTACCATGATTTGAAGGAATTTCATTTGATAGTGATGGTTTATTAAGGTTTAGAAACTGAATCTACGTACCGCTGAATGATGAGTTGATGATGTTGATCCTAAGTGAGGCTCATAGAGTAGTTTACATAGCTCACCCAAGAGTCATGAAAATGAGGGAAAACCTTAAACCCTTATTCTTCAGGAAGGAAATGAAGGCAGACATAGTCAACTATGTGGCCAGATGTTTAGAATGTTAGTCAGTAAAGGCTGAACATAGACACCTAGGAGGATTACTACAACCATACGCTATTCCAGAATCGAAATGGGAGGTTATTTTGATGGATTTTATTGTTGTATTTCCACTGATGGCAAGGATACATGACTCAATTTTCATAGCAGTAGACACTTTGATGAAGAGTGATCACTTTATTCCTATGCATATGATGTATCAGGCACCTGACATAGCTAGAGTTTTCATCAGTGAGATTGTGAGGCTGCATGGCATGCCTAAGAGGATTATATCTGATCGAGGATCGATGTTTACTAGACAATTTTGGATGAGCTTCCAAGAGGCCTTGGGAACCCAAATTAACTTTAGTACTGCGTATCACCCGAAGACTGACGGGAAGACCGAACGAATGAACCAGACCTTGGAGGACATTTTGCGCTTGTATGTGATGGACCAACAAAAGCATTGGGAAGAATTATTGCCACTAGTGGAGTTCACTTACAACAACAGTTACCAGAGAACCATTAAGATGGCACCTTTTGAGTTTATTTATGGGTGACCATGTCAGATGCCTTCGAGTTGGGATCGGCTTGAGGATAGGGTCCTGGTGGGACCAGAAGCGATCCAAGAAATGAAAGAGCAAATGCAAACAATAATACAAAGGATTAAAGAAGCGCAGGATCGACAGAAGAGTTATGTCGATGTGCACTGTGTTGATTGTAGTTACGAGGTTGATGATCGAGTCTTCTTGTGGGTTAAACCATGTTGTTCCTGAGTTTATACTTTAAGGATGTAAAGTATACCGTCAAGGCATCCGTAAATGTTAAAAAACAATAATTTGAGAATAAGAATCGAAAAGGAAGGGTGAAGCAGAATCAAGTTCTCAACTGTCTCTGTCTAGCTTCATGTTGTTCTTGTATGATAATATCTCTCTCAATAGCAGCCCATGAACGTTCTAATTCGACCCAGTTAGTTGCTATTTGTAATATGGTATTAAATAGGTTCAAGGCAATACTAGTTTGATGTTGAAGGCCAGGTTCAATGTTGGGTTTTCTGCTACTTGAATAGTCATGGAGGATAAAATTTTATTTAATCGTGAAAGACTTTTAATCAAATATTACTTCAAACTTTCCAAAGATGAGAATAGGAAAAACAATTTTGAAATTCAAAACACTAACATAAATACATTGGAGGTCATTTCCTGGATTTGTAACAATTTGAGAATTATAAAATAACAAATAAGTACTACATAAAAATATGAGGCTTTAATCAGGAAAGAATCTCATATTTTAACAGATAATAATGAAAGAAAAATGAGGTTTCTTATGAAAAGTTAAGTATTAAGGTTCAAGTGATCAACAGGTCTTAAAATTACTGATAGCAATTTCAGAGGAAAAGCTATAAATAATTTGATATCCAATCCAATTTGAACTAGAAATCAAAGATGCAAATAACTTCAAATTGATTATTCATTAGAAAAACATTGAACGAAAAATACAATAAAATATAGTAAACAGGGTTGAAGAACACATAGCTACAAATTTGCAGGATTCTGGATCTCATTTGTAAAGTATATTATGATGGATTGGAAAACTGTTAATATAATCGACTCTCTCCAAAAACTAAAAATCCTTTTCTTAGTCTTTAGAAAATACATTTATACATCCTCATCAAAATTTTCTCGTTGGTGACTAACCAACTTCCTAATATTATGATTACATATAAAAATAATGTCAACCGTTTACATTTTCTTTATAATTTCTAATGATAAAAAAAATTAAAAAATATGTTTTACGCTTGTGTTGACGAACTTCCTTTCTCTGCCTCAAGACACTGAAGGCACTTTCCCAGAAATTTCACAAAAGTTCTGGGAGCATCTGGTATCTCATTTGCTTCAAACAAGAAAAATCTTTTTAGTAATTCAGGCAAACAATTTTCTATCATCTTTTCTGTGAACTTAATATTTTTCAACTTTAGGTTTGGTGTCACCATCCATTTGTTGATTTTTGTGATATTTATTAATTTAATTTTTGAAATCTCTATCTTCATTTCCTCCAACTCTTCTTTGAACCTTAGTTGGTGCTTGGTAATATTAATCTCACCTAATAATCCGAGACAGTCATTTGTTCCGATATTCAATGAAGCTCTTCCTAAGAGATCAAAAATTCCCTGGCAGTCATTATTGACCTCTCTGGTTATTATTTTATATTCAGTGAGCTTTAATTCCCACACTTTTAGTATAATGTCCCCTTTAACCTGTTCAGAAATGGATAATTTATGAACCCTTTCGACTTCTTCCTTTGTTGAGAAGGCTACTACCTTTTGGAAAGTTGTTCTAGTTGCTTTCACCTCCCTTTCCTTCTGGAAAACATTCTCCAAAGATTTATTTGTGTCTTGAAAATAATTTTGGACTACTTCTAGATTCAAAAACACTTTTTGTTGTTCTTCCTCTGTTTTCAAATATATCCCCCATGCTTATGTCCTAAAATTTTCAAGTTCTACTACTTGATTAGTAATAGAAATAATTGTATCTTGTAAATGTTTATTTTCTTCTCCCAGCTTTTGGACCTGTGCCTGTGTGACCTGTATTATCTATTTTTCCTCCTCTAACTTTTTATTCATTTTCTGAATTTCTTGCATATCTTTTAGTCTAGCTTGTTCTACACCCTTTTGTATTCCCCAACTAATATTTTTCTCAGGTTATTTTAATTTGTCCTGTAACTGAATTATTGTTTGGTCTTTTTGTTTGAGTATGCTTGTTAAACTACCAACAAAATATATATTTGTTGATGCTATAACACCCATCGTACCTGCTAAATCCATAGAAAATTCTCCATCCTTAAGCTTCTTGCCATTTATAATGACACTATACTTTTTAATCATCCCTGTCCTCTTGCGTGGATTTCCTGCTTCAAGATTGTTCTTCTCTTTTTATTGAAAAAATAATCTAATGGGGGAATTTCATCTCTTGAAATTGGCTCTAGATCACTGACATACAAAGCTCCTTCATTGGGGGTTCCATAAGTTGACTGCAATGGGGTTAAGGAGGTGATAGGAATACCGAGCTCTATTGATGTTCTTCATCCTATCTTTTCTAGAACATTCTAAATGATTTCTGAAGTTGTTTCCAACTCTTTTCCGTTCTCTATCTCTCATTCTTTTATTTGAGACCCCTCTTTGTCTTGGGAAGGTATCTCAGTAATCTTCGTCTTGCCTTTTGTATTTGATTTATCCTGTGTATTAGTTTCAAACACTAGAGGGGGCCCTTCCTGTTCTGGAGGTGGGATCGAAACTTCACCCTATAAACGTTTGGGTAGGCAACTTCGCCTATGGCTCTGAAAAGATGCGAATATAGTCTGTGAGTCAGGTTGCATGGACTGTACTTTGTTCAGTACTTCTTCTTAGGATTTAACATCCTTAAATATATCATCATAAACATATATTTCATGTTCATACGCCTTTAGATTACAATGTATGAAATGCCTACTTATTACTTGGTAGGGGTCATACTTTCTATGCTCAATATCTACTAATTTCACTTCTTCTAATGACTCAGCCTCTACCTTTGAATGGCCTAAATTTAATACAGAGAATTTCCCAATATGAACAGGGAAAGATCCCCATGACTTCTTATGGGCTGCTTTTCATTCTAATCCAACAACGCCCTTTACTATATGATGGGCTACCTCCCTGCACACCAATCTGTCCGGTAGTAATTTAGGGAGTGCATGAGGGGGGATGGAATAGCCGTAAACCCTAATGTATGAAAAATTCTCCTCGATAAATCAGTCGACAATTGCTTTAATATTTTATGTGGTTGCCTAAGAAATGCGAGGGGGTTCGCATCCAAAAAATATTTTGTTCATAGGAATTATAATAAAATGACAAACCTCATAAAATGCATCTTTAGCATTTTCTTCCCAAAGGGCCAAGTGATATTTATGAATGTGTTTTGGACAGGAAATGTTCCAACTCCAATTCATTAATGGAAAAGGAGTCACATAATAGATTACATCCATAATGTATGCAGACATATAAAAGGCTATTGGTTGTCCCTTTGATTTTGTTGCTCTGTAATTTAAGATTTCTTGTGTTAGGTTATGTGACAAATTCTTATGCCAGTTAAAACCATTTCCTTCTGAAGCTTCTTCTAAAAAGGGCACCCAATCTGCATGAAAATGGCTAGGATCTTTTCTCCCAAAAAGTCTACATAACATAATGGCTACATATAACATGTATTCATTCAAGGATGTTGTAGAATAAATCCCATGAGAATCATCTCTAAACTTTGCTGGACACCTCGCCCATTCTCTAATCATATCCGGATATGTCCAGTCTGCCTCAATACATTCTTTTCTCTAAAACTCTTCTAAAAATACAGCATTAAAAGTATGTTTAGGATTTGGTGAGTGTTTATACATTACTTGTATGTGTTATGGACTAAATGAGCCGACGATAGATCCTTGGTCATTTAAGATGCTCCTCATTGGGATATCGAAATTATCCAAAGCCCAACTGATCATATCGGTGTATGCCACAAGCCATAGGCGTGCAACGATCTTATGAAGCTCTGACTAAGCTATGTCCCGACAATGATTTTCAGAATCAAGATGAGCATTCTCAAGATCATACTCTAGCAATTTGGAGATTTGAGTCCAAGATTTAATCGAGTCTATAGCATGTGGAGTGGTGTCGGAGATGATATCTCTTCCTGTGTGTCTTCATTCTTTTTCGGTGCCTTTTTGGGTGCCATGAATTTGTGTTTAATTGAAAACCTGTTACAAAAAATGGATGAATGAGCTCAGCTTAAAATGAAAAAATAGACATTTGAATGTTCATTTTGAATATATTTAAAAATGACAAGATTGACACAACTGTCATGAATTTAAGGCTTTTAATGCGGAAGATATATTTCCGAGATACACATTTAATGTTTGTATTTAGGCGTCTTCAGGTTTATAAAGAAAACGAGACACTTACTCAATCGGAAAGTGAAACTTGAATAAACACTTAAAGAATGATTACCATTAATCCAGTTTTTGAAAAAAGGTTAATTAGTGCTAATCATAGATTAAAGCTGAAAACTTTTCTTTTCGGGATTTCAGAAATCCTTATGTTGAGAGGTATGTCGTCGCTGAAAAACGATTTCCGAAATTGCGAAATCATGAAATCGCGATGTTTTAATTAAGACTTAAAACATTTTTAGCAAATTAATTAATCGAGATTAAATGTTTTTGAGATTTCGGGGATCATGATGTCGAGAAGTATATTATCAATGAAATTCGATCTCCGAAATCGTGAAATCACGATGGATTTCTTTTTAAACAGGACTTAACTCATCTTAATTAACTAACTAATCATGATTAAGGCCAAAAAAAAAATAGTTTGATTGAACGCGAACTGTGGATCGGGATTTCGTGATTCAGGATTTTGGGAAACATGATGACAGGAGATGTGATCTCACTGAACCACGAATCTCAAAAATGCGACATGATTATCTTAACCCTTAACCTTTCTTAAGAGATAATTAATTAATCTGTGTTTTAATTAAGACTTAAATGTTTCAGGAAATTGGGGATAGATATTTCGCGATTCGATTTGCATCGAAAAATTTGTTTGTAGCAAACCCTGAGTCCTGAAAATTCTTTAATCTTTATTTTAAAATCGTTAGTTTTAAAATTTAACACATTTTAAATAATTCCAAATAAAAAGCATCGAGGGTCTTATAATTTTGTAAGAATTTGTCCCTTTTATTATCCTAATAATTAAAAACTTTAAGAAAATGTATCATGTTCTTAGGATTGATAATGAAACTCATGTTTTGTGAAAAGCCGAAACCCAAAAAGAAAAAATTAGGCCTTAGGGATAAAAATTTAAGAACTGTTTCAACATAGGCTCCAACCGGGGACCTCGTCTCCTTGTGGGGAAAGGATAACATGTAGACTTAGTGCATTCATTGGGTAAATGATGTCAAGGGTTTATCACAGCTAAAACTGCTAATGGAGAGGAAAAAGAGGAAAAAGAGATTTTATTTCAACTTCTGAAAATCTTTTCAAAACTTCTTATTTTTTTTAAACTCAGTTGTAGTCGTCTTCATAATATTCCCCTTCTCATATGAAATTAAGTTAGTATTAAGCTGATTAAAACAATCTTAGGAAACTCAACAGATTTGTGACTTTCAGCTTGCATCAATAGAAACAAAATTTATATTTTTAAACGAGGAGCTCTATCTAGGTTTGGGATGAAGATCCAATTTTGAAAAAACTGGTAAATAGAATAGAGTGATAGATAAGTATGACAACCTTACATATACCTTAGATTTTGCTTCACTGCCAGCAGGCCTGTTTAGTAGCCCGGTGAAGTTATTTGTCGCTTTTTAACTGAATTTCCTTTCACCGCTTCGAGTGCTAATTATATATTTATACATCAGATATTGTTCCACTACCAGCGGGCCTATTCAATACCGCAGTGAAGTTATCTGTTTCTTTTATATTAGAGGAGGGCAATCATTTAAATGAATTTCCTTTCATCGTCTTTGAGACTAGATGGGGGAAATCAAGTATGAATTTCCTTTCACCATCTGTCTTATATTTAGCTTATAAATATGAAGCGGGGGCAATCAATGATACTTAAAATATCAGGGGTGGTTATCTGTGTAAAAATTTACAATAGAGGTTTGTCGACTTGTTTTGATTACTATAGACCAATATTTTCTCAACTTTCAAAACACCTTAGTCTGTAGAGAAAAAGGGGAAGATTAGTTTCAGGGGTTTTCTTTTGAGAAAGCTTAAATCCTCAGACAAACTGTTAAGAAACCTAAGAGAGTCAAAATCAAGCTAAACATAACCACTTTTAGTCAAATAATAAGAACTATGAGGACTGGTATTACTGATTTAGATCTATTTTTTCGATTTCAAAATTTAAGACATAATCTCTCCTACTTCTATGGGAAAACCCAAAAAAACGAAAGACAAAACTGAGGGTATAAAAGGAGATGTCCAACAATCTGTAAATCATAAAACATAGGTTGTAAATTCAAAAATAACCCTTTGGACTCTTCTCTTAAAGATTTTTACTTCGAATGCCTTTAAATTTGTTCTAAGTGAAACCCTTAAGGTTTAAGTATTGAAAAACACTTTTTATTTACCTATCAGCTTTTCGGGATAAGCAACACATTTTTTATTGTTTTATTTATTTTATTTTATTTATTTATTTTTAAGAAAATGGACTCTGTTGTAACTCATAACTTTGCCTTACCATTATCATTCTTTTATTTTATATTTTTTTTTAAATAATAGAAAGTACTATCTATCACCTATTTTTGGCAAATTAATCCTCTGAGTTCAAGCTATGTGTTTGAATCCTGTAAGTAAAACACTATTAAAAATATTAGTTTTTTTTTTCTTTTTGGTATAAAAACGTAACTAATTTTATTTTATTTTTATTTATTTACAAAATGAGAATAGACTTTCTACAAAAAATTATGAAAATAAAAAACAAAATGGCATATACAATGAAAATTTCTGGAAATTAATTATTCCATATAATGTTTTAAAAAATGCCCATTGACAGGGGCATTCAGGATTTTACCATCCAAATTTTCAAGCAGAAATGAATTTTTTCCTTCAGGAGATGCTACCTTAAATGGTCCGTACCAAATGTGATTGAATTTACCTTTTTTTGCTGAATCATATTTTCGAGCATCCCATCTCAAAACCAGATCCCCGGGGAGAAAGTTCATGTCCTTGGCTTTACGATCAAATAATACCTTCATGTCATCCTGGTACTTCTGTAACTTTTCATTCACTACCGCCCTGTGCTGCTAAATTTCAATCAGCTGGTTTATCCTTCTTGTGAGAGGATTTGTCTCTTCCTTCTCATCTTGCCATAGTTTCATTACAGGAGGTGCTAGGTTTATAGGCAACACTACATCTGTTCCATATACCATTTGGAAGGGATAAGTTCCGATAGACTTTTTTGTGCCTATCCAATTTGCTCACAGAGCGTATTTTAAATGCAAATGCCAAGAATTTTTATTTTCATTTAACACTTTCTTGATTATATTGATTAAGCTCTTGTTTGACGATTTTGCCAGACCATTTCCATGAGGATAGTATGTCGTGGAATGACCCAACACAATATTATATTTCTCGCAAAATATGACTATTTCCATAGACTTAAAAGCCTGCGCATTGTCTGTGACTATCTTTCTGGGACAACCAAACCTAGAAAAAATATTTTCTTCTAAGAAGTCTATAACCATTGACTCAGTAGCCTTTCTTGTTGGGATAGCTTCCACCCATTTGGTGAAGTAGTTTGTAGCGGTCAGGATCCATCTATGTTGAGCAATAGAATGAGGATTAATTTCACCTATGAAATTTAGTCCCCATTGTTGAAAAGGAGCTTTTTTCTTGACTGGGACAAATGGCATTGTTGGCAGTTTATGTTTTCCTCCAAAAAAATGGCAAGAGCTGCAAGCTCCTACCTTAGCATTGACATCTGGGAAAAGTTTGGGCTAGTAATAACCAACCCTTAGGATTTTATATGTCGTAGCCCTCCAGGCATGGTGTCCTCCACATACTCCTTCGTGAAATCGACCTATAACTTCTTCTATTTCCGACTCGACCAGACAGATCAAAAGGAAGCCAAGTGGGTCTTTCCAATATAATCATTTTTCGGAAATATAGTATTTGATTGCATGCATATTTAGCGTTCTATCTTTGGATGGAGACAAGTTAGTTGGACATTTCAATGTTAGTGAGTATGTTACTATGTCCTTGTACCAATTTGATGACACAAATTTCTCCTCAATTCTGTTTTCAGCTATATGCTCCTCAAGTTCATTCACGTCTACCCATTCTTCCTCCTCCTAAGAGCTGTTTATCCCAAGAGCTCTAAAATTGGATTCAGCTAAAAGTTTAGCTAAGCCTTGCCCCTTTACCAGTTTTGTCGGTTTAACCTCCAAGTCAAACTATTGAATTTTGGCAAGCCATCTTCCTCTTTTTCCATCACTGTCTCCTTAAACCAAAATATCTTTTACAGAACTAGTGGGTACATATGCAATCACCTTAGAATGTAAAACATAAGTTCTGAAAGCTTTTAATTCTTTTACCATAGCATATGCTTATTTTTCCATTATATTATATTTGAGTTCAACATCTTGGATACTTTTGCTAAAGAAGGCTATCAGTTTCTCGAAACCCTCTTCGTTCTTCTAAAGGAGTACAACAGCGAGTGTGTGTTTAGAGGCAAACAAAAAAATAAGAAAATATTTGAGATAATCAGGGATCACTAGTACGAGCGCCTCACTTATAACCTTCTTGATGTAGGCAAAGGATGCTTTAGCTTTTGTTGTCCATTTTACTTCACTATTTTTCCTGAGCATCTCTGTAATCAATTTCACAATTTCAGCGAAGTTAGGAATAAATCTTCTCAACAAAAATATTTTTCCTAAAAATGACTGAATTTCTTTCACATTCCTAGGAATAGCTATTGTATCTATAGCTTCTACTCTTTTAGGGTCAATTCTAATTCCATATCGAGATACGATGTGACCCAACAACTTGCCTTCTTTCATAGCGAACTGAGACTTCTTAGGATTTAAGGATAGACCAAACCCACGACATTTTTCAAATGTCTGTTTGAGATGGATCAGATGGTCTTCATCCGATTTAGAAAAAATAGTAAGATCATCCAAATAGATGACTACAAATTTGTCCCGTTCGCCAATGAAAGTAATATCCATTGTGCATTGAAAAGTAGCACATGCATTAATCAATCCAAACGGAATTTTATCATACATAAATGTGCCCCAGGGAGTGGTAAACGAGGTTTTTTCTTTATCGAGATCACTGAGGGCAATTTGATTGTAACTTGAAAATTCGCCAATCATTGAAATCCTATTAGCTCCTACTACTATTTTTCGGAGGTTTTGTTTAAAAGGTTTGACACCAACTTTGAGGGGTATTTTATGTTCGATCACAGAAGTGTCATATGTTTTCAGTTCTTCATATGCCCATGCGAAAACGTCTTTGTATTTTCTTAACAACTTCGTGTATTTATTTTTATTTTCTATTGATAGATATTTGGATAGTTTAACCATTCAGGGATTTTCTTTAGTTCCTATATTACAATCTTCAACCTTCTGTGGTTGGGGTTGTAGGGTGGTTTTTGTAGGTATATCATCTTGATTAAATAGTCTTTCCAAAGGGATTAGACCCTTGGGAATCTGGTTGTTCTTGAGAATGAGCATTTGGTGATTTGCAATTTTATTATGAAACTCTTTAGAATCCTCCCCCTCTTGCATGATCCAAATGGGATCATTTTGATTTTCTTGATCGATATGCATTTCTGCAAATTCATCTAATGATTCTAGAAACTTTTGAAGCTGCTCATCGTCGTCAAAGACCTGTCAACGTTGTATGTTATTTGGTATCGAAGGGAGATGTCTCATTTGTATGTGATACTTTAATTTAAAAGCAGTTGGGAGTGTGAAAGTTGATGCAGCTTTGGCTAAAGTGTCAGCCTGTTGATTTTCAGACCTTGGGACAAAATGAAAATTCACATAGGAGAAGAAGTTCTCGATTAAATCCCAGATACAGTTCCTATAGGACCGTAATCTAGGATGCTTGGCCTAGTATTTCCAATTCACATGTTTCATAATTAACTTGGCATCACCAAAGACTTCGAGTTTCTTAATTTTCATCCTCCTAGCAGCTTCTAATCCTAGCACTAAAGCTTCATACTAGCATACATTGTTTGTACAATCCACATTCCACTAAATCCTATATGAAAAACGAATTACAAATTGGTCAGAGGGAGCCACAAGGACTGCTCCTGCTCTGACTCCAAGGAAATATGAGGCACCATCAAAATACATTTTCCATACACCAGTGTTATATACATTTTTCTCTATTTCTTTTTTTTCAATTTTTTCTTCTATACAATTATCTTCTATATCTACTTCAAAATCGTCATCAATAGATAATATACAATTTCCTAAGTCTTGGTTAGCAATATGAAATGGATGATTGTTTGGGTTATGTGGATCACCTACAATAAATGCCAACCTAGTCTCTCTGTAAAGACGCGTGTATTGTCCTCCGAAAACTAGAATTGTAGCATATGTCATATCCAGTTGGAGAGACCCTCCAAACTTAGCACCCCATGACCTAGATAATAGCATACCATACTTTGGGGGAATGTCAGCGACCACTACATCCATAAGAATACTTTTAGCAGGTATTTGGGCCAAACCTACCACTAGGTCTTTAATCATACCTAGGCATTTGACTTTCTGCGAATCGAAAGAATATAAGTCCCCATAGGGCCTTGTGATTTCAAGACCAAGTTTTTCCATAATTTCCTTTGGCATCACATTGTGGGAAGCTCCATAATCCAACATACAGTTATGAAGTAGGTGGTCAAACAAGGTTAACATAATATAAAAGGGAACCACAGTGTCTCTGGCACCTTCGAAGTGTGGACCAAAGACTATGTTTGGATTATCATCTTCTAAGTTGATGACGTTGACTTGGATTTCGTCTTCAAAAAAGTTAATCATCTTGGTGATTTGTTTTCTATATATGGGATTTTTAGCTAATTCAACAAGGGGAATAGGAATTTTGATTTTATTTATTTCGTTTTCCAAATTAAAATTTCCTATGGCCTTGTTGTTTTCGATGTTCAGGGCTTACATTCCTTTCTTTTCATCTTTTCGTTGTGATGTGGACTTGTTTTCAATTATAGGAGCTTGTGTCTTCACATGGAGTGTTTCTACTGGTTCTGACTGGATAGGTTGCGTATTAGCTGTGTTTCTTTTCGCAGGCTGTTTATCGGCAACTTTTGGAGTTGCCTCATCGGTTTCACTTATTGGCAAAATATTTTTTGTCGGAACATTTGGGAGACTTTTGTTCCTTGGTCTTGAATTATATTTTCCCTGTAGTTCAGCTATGATATCATCTATGATATCTTGATATGTGAAATCTTCAGACATATTATTGCTAACATGGTTTTCCAATGTAATTTCTTTATTTAAATATGCTTCGTAATCCTGTCTTGATAAGTAAGGTGATTTATTATCATCGCCAAGATTATTAATATCTTCATCGATTTCCTCAACATTTCCTAGATCTTCCTCTCCAATAAAGTTTTCACTTTTGAAGGGTGTTGGAATTTTTTGGTCTTCATTTTTAATTATTTTCTGTGGTCCCTGAGGATCAAGATTTCTTCTAAAATCGTTTATGGGGAAATGATCTCTTTTCGAATTCTCTAGTTCCATTTTTGAGATCTTGTTTGAAAGTTCTCTCATAACCCTAGCCATCTCGTCCATTTTATCTCCCTAGGATTTTCCTGATCCTGAAGGTCCACCTTGTTCTTTGAATTTCCTATTTTCTTTGTTTCCAGTTTCAGTCGTTGCTTTTAATTTCCCTGATGCCATCATGTTTGATTCAATCTCAAGCACAACATCCTACATTTTCATGAGATTTTTTGATCTCATTTCTCTCAATAATAAGGTGAAGTCAGGATCAAAAGCGCAAACAAAAGTCACTTTTGTTCTGGGTTGTGAAGGTTTAACCTCAACCAGGATTTTAATATACAACTTGTTGAACCTTTGTGTGAATTCTAGAATTGATTCAGAGTTTTTCTTTCTAAGGGCTCCAAATTTGGTCATGTAGTAGAGGTGGTCCTTCCTCTCTCCCCATTGTCTAATAAAGGTGCTTTCAATTTCTTTATAAGATCTTAAATATTCAGCTGCTAAGGATCAGAACCGGGTCCCCACCTATCCTTCAAAAGTTTGAATGAGGAGTCTAGAATAGACATATTTTTGTTCTATTCCGAGGATGTCAGCAAATTAGTCGAAAAAGTTTATATGTTCTTGGGCAGTTAGATCCTCTTCCCCTATAAATTTTGGAAGAATTTTCATATAATTCTTGGGGATATCATGAAAAGGAATGGGAAGAACAAGGGGAGCATATCTCGCAGCTACTTTAGCGAAGATTCTGGGAAGTAGTACTTGACCACCTACTGGTCCTCCAAGGGTATGACCTCCAGCTCCAACACCTCCTTGTGCAGCCATAGTTAGATTTGAGGTTGAATCTTGGAATGTGTGAGGAGAAGACTCTCGAAAATCTGGGGAGGAAGCTTCAGGAAATGAGAACATATCGTATGAGAGGGGAAGAGAAAGATATCTTTAAAGAGTTTCTGAAACATTTAACTATGTAAAGTCAAGCTGACATATAGTATATGTGGGTAAAGAGACTTGCTTAAGTGATTTTTGTGATTTTAAATTTTTTTCCGGATGAGAGACTTGCGAGGTCTCCTTGCTGTCTAGGTTTTTTTTGGTGTTCTTTCGGATAATAGCCAATTTAGTTATCATGGAGTCACCAAGTGAAAAATATTAGTAGCCTTAGAAGGTTTTCTATCCTGGTTCACTATCAAAAACAAAAAATGTCAATGTCTTTCTTCCTAGGGAAAAGATTCGTTTCTTCGATCCCTGACAACGACGCCAAAAAGATGTTGTTCCTGAGCTTATACTTTAAGGCTGTAAAGTATACAATCAAGGCATCCGTAAATGTTAAAAAAGAATAATTTGAGAATAAGAATTGAAAAGGAAGGGTGAAGCAGAATCAGTTTTTCAACTGTCTCTGTCTAGCTTCCTGTTGTTCTTGGATGCTAATATCTCTCTCAATAGCATCCCATGAACGTTCTAATTCAACCCGGTTAGTTGTTGTTTATACGATGGTATTAAATAGGTTCAAGGCAATATTGGTTTGATCTTAAAGGCCAGGTTCAATGTTGGGTTTTCTGCTACTTGGAACAGTGATGGAGGATAAAATTTTATTTAATCGTGAAAGAATTTTAATCAAATGTTACTTCAAACTTTCGAGAGATGAGAATAGGAAAAACAATTTTGAAATTCAAAACACTAACATAAATACATTCGAGGTCATTTCTTGGATTTATAACAATTTGAGAATTATAAAATAACAAATAAGTACTACAAAAAAATATGAGGCTTTAATAAAGAAAGAATATCATATTTTGACAGATAATAATGAAAGACAAACGAGGTTTCTAATGAAAAGTTAAGTATTAAGGATCAAATGATCAACAGGTCTTAAAATTATTGATAGCAATTTCAGAGGAAAAGCTGTAAATAATTTAATATCCAAACCAATCTGAGTTAGAAATCAATGATGCGGATGACTTGAAATTGATTATTCATTAGAAAAACATTGAACGAAAAATACAACAAAATATAGTAAACATGGTTGAAGAACACATAGCTACAAATTTGCAGAATTCAGAATCTTGTTTGTAAAGTATATTATGATGGATTGGAAAACTGTTAATACAATCGGCTCTCTCCAAAAAATCAAAATCCTTTTCTTAGTCTTTAGAAAATACATTTATACATCCTCATCAAAATTTTCTCGTTGGTGACTAACCAACTTCCTAATATTACGGTTACATATAAAAATAATGTCAACCGTTTACATTTTCTTTATAATTCCTAATGATAAAAACATTTAAAAAATATGTTTTTACGGTTGTGTTGACGAACTTCCTTTCTCTGCCTCAAGACACTGAATGCACTTTCCCATAAATTTCACAAAATTTTTGGGAGCATCTAGTATCTCATTTGCTTCAAACAAGAAAAATCTTTTCTGTAATTCAGGGAAACAATTTTCTATCATCTTCTTTATGAACTTAATAGTTTGCAACTTTAGGTTCGGTGTCACCATCCATTTGTTGATTTATGTGATATTTATTAATTAAATTTTTGAAATCTCCATCTTCATTTCCTCCAGCTCTTCTTTGAACCTTAGCTAGTGCTTGGTAATATTAATCTCACTAAATAATCCAGGACAATCATGTGTTCCAATATTCAATGAAGCTCTTTCTAACAGATCAAAATTCCCTGGCAATCGTCATTGACCTCTCTGGTTATTCTTTTATATTCGACCAGGTTTGCTTCCCACACTTTTAGTATTATGTCCCCTTTAACCTGTTCAGAAATGGATAATTTCTTAACCCTTCCGACTTATTCCTTTGTTGAGAAGGCTACTTCCTTTTGGAAATTTGTTCTAGCTTCTTTCGCCTCCCTTTCCTTCTGGAAAATATTCTCCAAAGATTTATTTGTTTCTTGAAAATAATTCTAGACTACTTCTAGATTCAAAAATACTTTATGTTGTTCTTCCTCTATTTTCAAATATATCCCCAATGCTTGTGTCCTGAAATTTTCAAGTTCTACTACTTGATTAGTACTAGAAATAATTTTATCTTGTAAATGTTTATTTTCTTCTCCCAGCATTTGGACCTGTGCCTTTGTGACCTGTATTATCTATTTTTCCTCCTCTAAGTCTTTATTCATTTTCTGAATTTCTTGCATATCTTTTAGTCTAGCTTGTTCTAGACCCTTTTGTATTCCCAAACTGATATTTCTCTCAGTTTCTTTTAATTTGTTCTGTAACTGAATTATTGTTTGGTATTTTTGTTCGAGCATGCTTGTTAAACTGCAAACAGAATATATATTTGTTGATGCTATAGCACCCATCGTACCTACTAACTCCATAGAAAATTATCCATCCTTAAGCTTCTTTGCATATATAATGACCCTATTCTTTTTAATCATTCCCTCTCCTCTTGGGTGGATTTCCTGCTTCAAGATTGCTCTTCTCGTTTTACTGAAAAAATAATCTAATGGGGGAATTTCATCTCTTGAAATTGGCTCTAGATTACTGACATACAAAGATCCTTCATGGGGAGTTCCATAAGTTGACTGCAATGGGGTTAAGGAGGTGATAGGAATACCAATCTTTGTTGATGATGTTCCTCCTATCTTTTCTGGAACATTCTTAATGATTTCTAGAGTTGTTTCCAGCTCTTTTCCCTTCTCTGTCTCTAATTCTTTTGTTTGAGAACCCTCTTTGTCTTGAGATGGTATCTCAGTAATCTTCGACTTGCCTTTGGTATTTTCTTTATCCTGTGTATTAGTTTCAAACCCTGGAGGGGGCCCTTCCTGTTCTGGAGGTGGGGTCAAAACTTCACCCTGCAAACTTTTGGGTAGGCAACTTCGCCTATGGCTCTGAAAAGATGTGAGTCCGGTCTGTGAGTTAGGTGGCATGGCCTGTACTTTTCTAAGTACTTCTTCATAAGATTTAACATCCTTAAATACATCATCATAAACAAATGTTTCATGTTCATACACCTTTATATTACAATGTATGAAATGCCTACTTATTACTTTGTAGGGGTTATACTTTCTATGCTCAATATATACTAGTTTCACTTCTTCTAATGACTTAGCCTCTACCTTAGAATGGCCTAAATTTAACAAAGTGAATTTCCCAATATAAACAGGGAAAGATGGCCATGACTTCTTCTAGGTTACTTTTAATTCTAATCCAACATCGCCCTTTACTATCTGATGGGCTACCTCCCTGCACACCAATATATACGGTAGGAATGTAGGGAGTTCATGAGGGGGAATGGAACAACCCTAAACCCTAATGTATGAAAAATTCTCCTCAATAAACAAGTCGGCAATTGCTTTAAGACTTTCCGTGGTTGCCTCAGAAATGCAAGGGGGTTCGCATCCAAAAAATATTCTGTGCATAGGAATTATAATAAAATGAAAAACCTCATAAAATGAATCTTTAGCATTTTCTTCCCAAAGGGCTGAGTGATATTTATGAATGGGTTCTGGACAGGAATTTTTTCAACTCCAATTCATTAATGGAAAAGGAGTCACATAACAGATTGCATCCATAATGTATGCAGACATAAACAAGGCTGTTGGTTGTCCCTTTGATTTTGTTTCTTTGTAATTTAATATTTCTTGTGTTAGGTTATCTCACAAAATCTTATGCCAGTTAAAACCATTTCCTTTTGAATCTTCTTCTAAAAAGGCCACCCAATCTGCATGAAAATGGCAAGGATCTTTTCTCTCGAAAAGTCTACATAACATAATGGCTACATATACCATGTATTTATTCAAGGATGGTGTAGCATAAATCCAATGAGAATCAGCTCTAAACTTTGTTGGACACCTCTCCCATTCTCTAATCATATTCGGATATGTCCATTCTGCCTCGATACATTCTTTTCTCTGAAACTCTGCGAAAAATTCAGCATTAAAAGTATGATTAGGATTTGGCGAGAGTTTATACATTACTTGTATGTGTTATGTCCTGAATGAGCCGACAATAGCTCCTTGGTCATTTAATATTCTCCTCATTGGGATATCAACCTTATATAGAGCCGAGCTGATCATATCAGTGTATGCCACGAGCCGCGGGCGCGCAACCATCTTATGAAGCTCTGACTCAACTATGTCCTGGTAATGATTTTCAGAATCAGGATGAGCCTTCTCAAGCTCATACTCCAGCAATTCAGAGATTTGAGTCCAAGATTTAATGGAGTCTATAGCGTGTGGAGTGGTGTCGGAGATGATATCTCCTTCCTGTGTGTCTTTGTTCTTCTTCGATGCCTTTTTGGGTGCCATGACTTTGCGTTTAATTGAAAGCCTGTCACAGAAAATGGATGAATGAGCTCAACTTAAAATGAAAACACAGACATTTGAATGTTCATTTTGAATATATTTAAAAATGACAAGATTGACACAGCTATCATGAATTTAAGGCTTTTAATGAAGAAAATATATTTCCGAGATACGCATTTAATGTCTGTATTTAGGCATCTTCAGGTTTCTAAAGAAAACAAGATACTTACTCAATCGGAAAATGAAAATTGAATAAACACTTAAAGAATGATTACCATTAATCCAGTTTTTGAAAAAAGGTTAATTAGTGTTAATCATAGATTTAAGATGAAAACTTCACTTTTCGGGATTTTGAAAATCCTGATGTCGAGAGGTATGTCGTCGCTGAAAAATGATTTCCAAAATTGCGAAATCATGAAATCGCGATGTTTTAATTAAGACTTAAATTTTTTTTAGCAAATTAATTAATTGAGATTAAACATTTTCAGGATTTTGTGGATCATGATGTCGAGAAGTATGTTATCAATGAAGTCCGATCTCTGAAATCGCTAAATCGCGACGACTTTCTTTTTAAACAGGACTTAACTCATCTTCATTAACTAACTAATCATGATTAAGGCCAAAACAAAATTAGTTTGATTGAACGCGAACTGTGGATTGGGGTTTTGTGATTCGGGATTTTGGGAAGCATGATGACAGAAGATGTGATCTCACTGAACCACAAATCCTGAAAACACGACATGATTATCTTAACCCTTAACCTTTCTTAAAAGAGAATTAATTAATCCATGTTTTAATTAAGACTTCAATGTTTCAGGAAATCAGGGATCGGGATTTCGCTATTCGATTTGCATTGAAAAATTTGTTTGTAGAAAACCCCTAGTCCCGAAAATTCTTTAATCTTTATTTTAAAATCATTAGTTTTAAAATTTAACACATTTTAAATAATTTCAAATAAAAAGCATCAGGGGTCTTATAATTTTGTAAGCATTTGTCCCTTTTATTATCCGAATAATTAAAAACTTTAAGAAAAGGTATCATGTGCTTAGGATTGACAATGAAACTCGTGTTTTGTGAAAAGTCGAAACCCGAAAAGAAAAATTTAGGCCTTAGGGATAAAAATCTACGAACTATTTCAACAAACTGCATAAGAGTTCGATCAAGTTTGGGAAGGGAGATAAACTCTCTCCTAGGTTCATGGGACCTTTCGAGATTGTGGAGAGAAAGGGGCCCGTGGCCTATAGACTAGCCTTGCCTGATTCTTTGAGGCACATGCATGATGTTTTTCATGTATCTGTTTTGAGACATTATATTAGTGATCCTACACATGTTAATGACATGAGTTTCTTGCAAGTGTCGGATGAGGGGGCGTCAGGGATGAGTCGATCCGCATCTTGGATCATCGCATTTGACAGTTATGACAATGAATGGTAGAGCAGATCAAGGTCCAATGTGATAGCTATAGTCCACACTTGGCGACCTGGGAGGATGCATATGATATGCGCCAGGAGTTTCCATTTTTGTTTGATAGATATGCTTATGATACTGTGATACACTTTATTTCAACATATATAGTGTGAAACTTTGGGACGAAGTTTAGACGAAGAGGGGGTGTATGTAACATCCCTCTCTGGTGCACTAAGAAAACTTATTCTTTGAGGACACTTTCTTGGAAGTAATCCGGATTATTATGCTATTAAATTTTTTTATTTTGATTATGAGGAGTTATGGGTTGATGACATGTTGTTTTACTACATTGACATAGTCAGGTGCTATTGAATCGGTTTACTGAGTATGTAGGATTTTGGACCTTGAGGATGCAGAGGTATCGATGGAACCCCTTGGAGTCTAGATTGAGTTAGGGAGTGTACCATTGGGGTTTGATTTTTTTTGTAACATCCCGCTCTGGCACACTGAGAAAACTTATTATTTGAGAACACTTGCTTGCAAGTGATCTGGACTTTTCTGATTTTAAAACATTTATACTTGATTATGATACGTTATGATAGACGACATGAGGTTTTACTATTTGATGTAGACAGGTGCTATTGACTCAGTTTTATTGAGTGTGCAAGGTTTTTGACCTTGATGATGCAGAGGCATCGGTGGAACCCCTTGGAGTCCAGATTGAGTCAGGGAGTGTGCTAATTGGGTTGATTTATGTACTGTGATATTTCATTGATTTGATGATTGGATGATTGACATGTTCTGACACGATTGTTGATGATGCAGGCTAATGATAGCTTTCCGACCAGACTCACATATGGAGTAAAGGGGGCACACATGATTTCCAGAGAGGTTGAGGGAGAGGTGTGGACAGCAGCCCTGCCACAGCCTACTAGCACTCTCGTCGTGGCTTGAAATGTAGGTTAACGATTACCTAGTTCGAGAGGATCCACGATGTCGTGGGGGAAGAATGCGACAGTTGATCACAATGATTCTAAGGGGTGCGCAATAAGGTGGGGGCCTTATTCCTTAGAGCCCTTAGTCTCCCACAAGTTCACCTAGCGAAGTGTTGACTCCAGGGGTTATAGATGTCTACGAATCAGTCAAGTCAGCGAGTGGCACCCTTGGAGCATGTGGTGTATCTTGAAGGGCACGTCGTGCAAAAGAAACACAAGTCGGCGAGTGGCACCCTTGGAGCACGTGGTGCATCCTGAAGGGCACGTCGCGCAAAGGAAACAAATGAGGCGAGGGGCACCCTTGGAGCACGTTGTGCATCCTGAAGGGCACGTCTCATTGATGTTGATGAAGGAAACAAAGCTATGTATCCCTAAGATAATAATGCCTTAAGAAATCCTTAAACAACTTCCCTAACCCAGTGTCRGCTAGTTTAGAATATAAGTACTAAGTCTAAAACTTTTAGGGTAAAATTTTAGTCTAACCTTAAGAACAGACCCTGGAATAAAAATAACAATTTAAACAAAAACCCACCTAAGTAATAGTTGGGTCTTCATAAAATTCTTGGGGTGATGACGAGGGTAAGATTTAAATTAAAACTGATGGTTTTAAAAGTTTACAAAGAAGAAATTAATTCCTAACTTGTGAAAGAACAAAAGATGTTAAATAAATAATAAATGAAAAGATTATCTAGTTAATTTACCTTTTTGGTTTAAAAAAAAAGGAAGGGATTAATAAAAATAGGGAAACTAAGTAATAAAGGAAACATAGACAATTAATAAGTAATAAAATTATTTAACGTGCGGGAGTATAAAAAGTTATGAATTTAAAAATAAAATGAAAATATTAATTAGCGCATTACCTTTTTGGTTTTAAAAAATAAAATAAAAGAGAAGGGATTAATAAATATAGGGAAATGAGCCTTTTAATAAATTAAAGAAAATAATTTTGGAGAAACACGGGGGATGAGTGACAGTTGTAAGACAGAGAATTTTTAGAGGGTTTTCATTAAAACTTAAATAAAATATGATTTAGGGCAAGGGTGGGGCTCAAAAAAATCTATAAAAGAAAGGGAAGAGGAGGAAGAAAGGGATGGGTTTTTTGGAGCAAGACGTTATGTTGCCGAATTTGGACTGGACTGATTGCTTGTGAGGAGTTGGGATTTTCTCAGCTTGTATTGGAGTGGTAGCTCAGCCTTGTGAGGTGAGATGGGAAGCTAGGCATACCTTCTGGATTTGTGTGGCCCCTTTGCGGCTCGGGGGGATAAGGGGGAAGCAGAGTACTCCTAGCGATTGGCTGGGAGATACCGGTGAGGTCTCTACGATCGACGAGCAAGAGCGGCATGGAAAGTGGGATGCGGCACAGAGTGCGGGATGTCATCCAAAGCAGGTGAAAGACAACGGTATGATTTTTATTTTTGGTAGAGTAGAAATCATTGGGTATATGGTTAGATCTGCATGTGTTTTAATGGGTAAACTGATTGAGTTTCATGACTGAGTTTTATAGCATGGCTATATGACTGTGCGTTGATGGTCCTTCCCTTCCTTTTATTTTTAAATTTGTAGACTGTTTTGATTTTCCTCCACTTGGTAGCCGCGGAGGTCAATAACCCTTCTCGATGTTTTTATGGTGATAAACTCTCTGCGTTTGTGTTAAATTTATTCTCTGAGGTTCTGTTGATTATCTATTTCTTTTTCCCTCTTCGTGTTATAACTTGTTGGAGGATACCCAATGGGTTGCGCCCTTGAACCCTGAATTTGTTCTTCTGCATTTTGTTGTTTCACTCAGCGTGTCGATTGCCCTAAATTTTCTCTGTGAATTGGTTGTTCTTTGATCTCTGCGTTTTCTTAAATTATTGTGGTTAATCTTGCTAATTAGTATTTGGTTAATGTCTGTGTTTCCACCAAGATTGCATTTTTTTTGGTTAATTTGGCACTGTGTGATTTTTCCAGCGTAGTTGGTTCAAAATGCCTTCTCCCACACTGGCGTTCCCTGGTTGAATATTGCATATTCACTCCTTAAGAAACGCCCGACTGGCCTTAATCCAGACTGTGAAAACCTTGCCAATCGGGGTCTGATGACCGTGGTTTCTGTGTGATGCATTCATTTCTTGACGAGGTACCCTTGCGTACTGATAGCCTCGCGCCCTTGATGATTGAAAACATTGGATTTCTCCTCCCCACCTTGTCTACGAATGACCTCGAACCTATACCTAACTAAAGACAACCATTACATGACCTGTTCGAGATTTCAGAGAGTGGTTCCCTCGTCCTATCTTCGCATGGCATCCTCATAATTTATTTAGTAAGGTTTTTGCAAGGCTTACGCTCATCGCCCCTTGGTGGTAGATTTTGGGAGCCACATGAATGCTATGGTCATGGCACATGACAGGTATGGTTAGCCCAGATTTCAACGCGTTTTAATTTCTGGTAAGGGGGGGGGAAAGGTAGCTTCTGTGGCTGCGTGCCTGATAGCATGAATGGACCATTAGACTTACCTGCTCCTAGGCAGCATACCCCTGGGGTTTGACAATGCTGCCACGGGATGCCTGGCAGTGACCTTTAATTCCTACTGGGATTTGTGGTCTAGCCGGATTGAGTAATTAGGGCGCGACGTCTTATTCGGTCTGCTGGCGTTCGGATAAGGAAGTTGTTGGAATTTCCTAATTGCCAGATTTGCCTGGGAGTGCTTCCAATTAGCTGAACGCCCCTCTCTGAACAGACCACTTGGATGCCCTCGTTGGTTCTCCTTCCCCTTGATTTTCCTTCTAAATTAAATTTTATCATGATAATCCTCGAGTATTTTATAAGCACGTTGTGTAAGGTAAAGTCTATTTTTATTTAAAGTGCAATGCAATTTAATTCAGGTGAACAAAATATGAATCATCAGGTTAATTTAAAATAACACGGGTTCCATCTGAATAAAGGATTGAGTTGCATTAAAGAAGAATTTATACAAACGAGATCGTTGTATGTTCCTATTGATTTTTATTTACTATGTTAACTGCAATTATTTATTCACCACGCTCTGTAATGAAAAGTAATTATCAGTTCCACTTACAATGATAATATGTTTCACATTGAATTTAGTTTATTATGATACTCATCGAATATTTAACTACAATGTATTGTAATGGAGCCATTATTAGTTTTGGTTACAATGCTAAAGGGGTTTCCCAGTTTGAATTAATTTGTTCTATTAATCATCGATTATTTTATTTGCAATGTCTTGTAATGAAAGTTATTATTAGTTTAAATTGCACTTCCATCTATTATAAAAGCAAATACACGGTTATTATGGACAATTTCTTGGTAGTTCCAATGTTATTAAGCACAAACAAAAGATAAAGTCATCATTATTTAATTGCCATGAGATGGTGGTATAGAAGGCGATGTTATGGTTGCGCTATGGTGATGTCATCATAGTTTTATTATGAAATCAGTTATTTAATATGAAAATTCCTTATATTATAATGTAATGATGCTAGCTTTTATGGTGATGCCATTGTAGTTTTATTATGAAGATAATTAGCTAAATTGCGAAGTCTTTATATTACAAATGTAATGATGCTAGCCTTTATGGCAAGGTCACTGTAGTTTTATTATTGATACTAACCTATAAGATGTAATGTGGATGTTGTCTTATTGCAAGGTAAGTGAGGTAAATGTACTAAAGTTATTCAGTCATGGTATGATTGTTGTAATAATTATGGTTGTGATAAACATATATCATGAAATGTCCTTGAATCTAAGTACCTTAATGTATCAAGATTTAGTAAATGGGAACTTGCAAATTTATTATTGTACTCCTTTTTAAAGTTGGGTCGGTAACCCGTCTACTAATGGAAATTAGACAAGTAAGTGATTTGTACTTGTTTCCTTGAGTCATAGGTAATGCTGAGTCTTAACTAAGGGTTGATTATTGTTGGTGTCCCTGAATATCGCCTTCCGTAAAGGACGGGGATGTTAGTTATCTTTTATTGTACTTGGTTGTAATCATTTTTATTGTTGGGTCTGTTTGTGTTAGGTGGGATGTAGACACCTCCATGTGGCCTTAGTATGTAAGCCTGTGTGTGTGATTATTTTCGTGTAAAGAATCTCGTGTCGTATCAAGAGTCTTGGGCCCTTTAAATGCAAGGTTTCCACTCTTGCGACACACCTGATGAAGATTACTAGTTTCTACTTGAGCAGTCGGCTAGGAGCCTATCTGACCTTCTCTCTCTCTAGAGTAGTGAACTAAGATTAAACACCATGCTTTCATGTGCAGAAATAGTAAGATCTACTACTATGGATCCTTCCCTCTATGTTCATATTGTGCATAACCCAATATGTCGTTAAATGTTTGCGTTGTGCGCCTTGTGACTATGGTTGTTTATTGCTTGTAGTTACTCGTTGTGTTCCTTCAGTCTTCTTGTGATGAACCTCATGGTTGCATCTTGTTGGTTGTCGAGTGGTGACGTAGAGTCAAGTGTGTCTGTTACTTCTACACACACACTTACACCTTAAACAAAAAAAATAAAAAATTACACCTGTTATCAGAGTTGTTGTCGTAACGAGGAGGTCATTACAATTTTACTATGATATTATTGCATTTGATTAGATGATATGATATGGATATGTTATTATATGATTTATTGATGATCTCGGTTGATGAGATCTTGTCGAGCAAACTCACATTTGGAGTAAAGAGGTCACGCATGACTACCAGAGATGTTGAGGTAGATGTGTGGACAACATCCCTACCACAACCTACTAGCACTCCTGTTGTGGCTCGAACTATAGGCTAACATTTACCTAGTTCGAGAGGACCCATGATTCCATGAGGGATCACTGTGATAGTTGCTCACGATGATTTTAAGGGGCGGGCAATAAGGCAGGGGCCTTATTCCTTAGAGGCCCTTAGTCTCCCGCAAGTTCACCTGGTGGAGTATTGACTCGAGGGGTTATTGATGTCTACCAAGTTAGTCAAGAGGCGAGTGTCACCCTTGGAGAATGTGGTGCGTCTTGAAGGGCATGTCGCACAAGAAAAATGGAGAGAGGTGAGTGCCACCCTTGGAGCATGTAGTGCGTCTTGAAGGGCTTGTCGCGCAAGGGAAACATATTAAGGCGAGTAGCACCCCTAGAGCACCTAGTGCATCCTAAAGGGCAGGTCATGTTGTTTTGATGAACAATGTGATAAGAATTTTTAAAAACTCTTTCCCTAATAAAATGATGCCCATCACAAAAATTAAGGTCTAGGTCTAAATCATGCTAGTGGTAAAATTTTATCCTTTTTATTAAAAGAATTTTGATATATATATATATATATATATAAACAAAATAAATAAAGAGTGTGATCTTCGTTAAATATTATAACAAAGAGGGCGTAAGAAATTTAATTTATTCAAGAAAAATAAATAAAATCTGTTGGAATATTTTTTTTTTTTAAAGAAGGAATTAATTGTTTTATATTTTTGATAATTTAAAATATACTAATTAAATGAGAAAAGGGAAAAAGGGTTAATTTCCACACCTTCCTTTTTGATTTCTAATTAAAAATGAGAAAGAGGGAAAATCTAAAATACTAGGAAACTAGGAAAAGAGGTAAACATAAAAAGTGAAAAAGGGAACATAAGAGAAAAAGAAGAAAGTCAAACTTATTAAAGTATCTACCATTTAACAGATTTCTAATTTAAACTCAACTAGCAATTTCATGGTGGGGAAAGTCATTAAAACCTGTAAGAGAATTTGGGGACACCTAGGAGTGATTCTAGGAATAACTCTAGGTGGGTGAGGTAAATAAAGATAATTAATTAATTAATTAAATTAATTTATGGAGGAATGAAGGGGATGGGTGACACTTGTACAGGGAGGAATTTTTAGGAATTAAATTTTAAAAACTTAGCTAAACAAGATTTTAGGAAAGTAAGGAACCAAAAAACTCTATATGATGAAGGGAGGAGATAGAGGTTGGAGCTCTTCTGTTTTGGGTAATGTTACACTACAGAAATATCTACTTGACTGACTTAACTTGTGGGAGTTGGAATACCTAGCTCGGTGAGGAGTGGTAGCTCGGCCTTGCGAGACGAGATCGGAGCTAGTTGAAATCTCTGGATAGTGAGTATGTGGCCCCTTTCCAGCTTGAGGAGCTAAGGGGAAAGAAGAGTACCCCTAGCATTGGCTGGGAGGTACTGGTGAAGTCTCGCCGGTTGTCACGTTGGGGTTGCAAGGAGCACGTGAGACACCCACTTTGAATAGGCAACGATATGATTTCTTCATTTTGTATGGTAAATTGTTTTAGAACTTATGTTGAATATACATTTTTACTTGGATAAGTGAACTGATTATCTAGACAGTTTTCTGAAATTTTCTTAGCCTAGCTCGATGATAGATTGACTCCCATGGCTTCATTTCTCCACACATCTTGACCACCTTTCTGTGTTGATTGTGACCTTCATGGTTGTTTAGCCTTCATTCCTAGCTCACCAATCCTTGCCTGAGCAGTTGTCCAGGAGCCTAATCTACGGTCATCGCCTTAGCGTTAAAATACCTATGGATCTCAACGCCCTGCTTTTCTGTGCGAGGATTTTGAAAGAAGGATGAACCTATTAGCCGACTACCCTTGATGTTTGTCCTTGGATGATTGTGGACTCCGCCATCTGGCAACGACCTCTGCATGTGGATTATCTAGTGTCCTAGTTGGTTTTCTCTATGCCTTGACTGATAGAAACAGACACAATCATTTCATGACCTTTCCCATTGGATCCTTGAATTCTCTTACTATTGTCTGTGATGTACTAGGGTTATAGCATTGGAAGCACAAATTGATTTCTCGTCTGTAAATTTTTGGGTATTCTCGCAATGAAAAAAAATAAATTGATTTTAGGTCTGCATTTTTATAATGGTATCCTGGAAATGGAAAAACGTTCTTATTTGTTATTCCTATCTGCATTGTATATTGGTGTCTGGGAGATGAAAAACATTTTTTTTGTATTCCTGTTTGCATTGTATTGGTACTCTGTCAATGGGAACAACGTTTGATTTCCTATCTGCATTTTATATTGATGTTCGGGACATAAAAAACATTTTTTTGTATTCATGTCTGCATTGTATTGATACTCTGACAATGGGAAGAATGTTGGATTTCCTATCTTCATTTTATATTGGTGTCCGGGAGATGAAAAATGTTTTTTTTGTATTCATGTCTGCATTGTATCGGTACTCTAGAAATGGGAAGAATGTTTGATTTCCTATCTGCATTTTATATTGGTGTCTGGGAGATGAAAAACATTTTTGGTATTCATGTTTCCATTGTATTGGTACTCTGGCAATGAGAAGAACGTTTGATTTGCTATCTGCATTTTACATTGCTATCCGGGAGATGAAATTTTTTTCTTTTGTATTTATGTTTGCATTGTGTTGGTACTCTGGCAATGGGAAGAATGTTTGATTTCCTATCTTCTTTTTATAATGGTGTCCGGTAAATGAAAAAAGTATTTGTATTCCTCTCTGCATTGTATTAGTATCCTGGAATGGAAAAAATGATTTGATTTCTTGTCTGCATTTTATATTTGTGTCCAGAAAATGAAAAACATTTTTGTATTCTTGTCTACATGGCATTGGTGTCCTGGCAATGAAAAAAAAATTCATTTCGATGTGTACGTTTTGCCATCATTTTTCCCTTTTAAATGATGATGCAAACACGGAGTTCCTTTTGGTGCATTTTGGGTACAACATTGTACAAATTTAAAATACGGATAGTCATGAATGTCCTTTTGGTGTGTCCCTGTACATGTTTTTCCCTTTTAAATTGAGACTATGATTTCTTTTTAAATGCTCACAAATTTTCCATTCAAAATGTGACTGAGATTGATGTTCAAATGCTCACGATTTTTCCATCCAAAATGTGACTGAGTTGTTGTTTAATTGCCCATGATTTTTTCCTTTAAAATGTGAAGAGATTGTTGTTAAAATTACCCACATTTTTTCTTTTAAAGATTGATTTTGACTGTTGTTTAAATACCCACGATTTTTCCTTTAGAATGTTGTCGGATCTTGCTTTAATTACCCACAATTTTTTCCTTTAGAATGTTGCCAAAGCTTGCTATAATTACCCATGATTTTTGCCTTTAGAATGTTGACTGAGCTCGCTGGAATGACCACAAATTTACCTGATCAATTGCTATAGTTAATTGTCTTGTTAATTACAATGTTAAATGCTATATTAATTGCCTTACTAAATGCCAGAACAATTGCTATAGCACTATGAATGGTCAGTAGATTCCTACTTATTGATTAAATGTTGTAGCGAGTTAAATGGTTAACAATTATGTAAATTGCCTTGATTTTGCGCTATTAATAGTTATGTTAACCGTCATATAAATTGCCTCTCTACTGTTATATTAATTGTTATGTTAATTAACATTATAATCGCATTGTTAGTGCTATAATACTTGTTATGAAAATAGTCATGCAAACTACCCTGTTATTGCCCAATTAATTGATTATGTTAATAATTATGTTAAATGCCTTCTTAACTACTGTAATAAATTGTTATGTAAGAGATATGTAATTACCTTGTTGATTTTCTACAACAATGTTATTAGCTGACAATTTCCTCCTCAATGATAATAAACAAATAGTGTAGTTAATTCAGTCATTATAGCTAGACTAATGTTGAGGTTTAACTGTTCATAAGTGCTAATGATAGCATTCCACTTTAAGAATGTTAATGTTGTTATTCAAGTTTATGGCTAGTTGGATGGGGATTCGGATTAATATATAACTGTCCATTTAGGTTGTAATAAATATTAGAATTAGTATGGCGAGTAAAGACTAGATTGAAAATTTTAGACATGCTAAATTAGATATGTAATTGATGTTAGTTGGATTTATAGATATCGCCTAATTGGTAACTCAGAATCGCTAAATTTGAGTCATAATTCATATTTAGTTCGGTTGGTAACTCATTGACTAAGGGAGTTTAGACTAGTTAATTGATCTGTAATTAATGTCAATTTAAATCATAGATATTGACCATTTAGCCTTGATTAATGATTGAGTTGTTGACGAAGTCATTTTTATCTTGTGCTTCCCATTGAGGTTGTTTTTGTTCATTTTAATTAATATTTGTACTTGGTTTTGTAAACATTTAATGTGCTTGGTTTTCTCATTGTAAGGATTCTAGTTACTTGTGTAATTAATTTTGGGTGTGTGGGGTTGTTAGGATGGTTGTCCTTAGCTTAGTAGGCTTGGTCTACTTGTGTCGGGAAAGATGTAAACACCTCCTTCCTCCTCAGAATAGTCGCCAGCCTTGAGACCTTAGGTGGTCAAAATCAATGGGAACCTGGGCTTGAGCATTGCTTATGTGTTCTGGAGGTCCTAACCATTGTAGGGTAGGACGAGCATGTAGTCATTCTTATTCTTCATCGGTTGAATGTCATACATTGCTTCCAGGTGCTTGATGTGCTTTTATGTTAAGACGTTGTCTTGTTGTTGCATGAGTTTCATGCGTTGTGTTCGTCATCGTGTTGCGATGTTGAGTATAACATCATTATTACCTTGCTACGCACACAAAAAAAATAAAAATTAAGGGTGCTTTTACCGGTTGTACATCATAGGAGTTGTACCAGATGGGGATGTTTCAGTATCCACCTATAATTCATATTTGAGCAACATAATCTTCTCCATAGATAAAAAATAATTTATTGGTAGGGTTAAACGGATAGAAATTTTGCATAACTTTTCCAAAATTGCAGAATTGTTCTTATCTAATAGAACTTTATTGCATGTGCATTTTACAATGTCACTAGTACAAGAAGAACAAATCAAGTTCATTGTGAGGACTAGAAGAATAAAATATGCCTAGGGAAATCATAACCATGAGGAAGTGAAGGTTATGTATGTTAGTTTGGGAAATGAGGAGATAGAGTCTAATAGGGATATGAGTAAATTAGAGTGAGTAGAGTTGATTGAGACCACGAAGATATTAAGAATGGAAGTGAAAAGTTTTAAAATTGATAATGAGAGAATAATAATATCACAACAAGAGAAAAACAATATTAACACCCATTTGTTGAAGAGTCTAAACAAACTACAAACGAAAGTGAGAGTTGGAACAAGTTCAATACATGAGGAAAGAGGGACATCAAATGAAATATATGAAAATTATAAAGGATCTAGGCGTTAAAGGTGTGTTAGCAGGAGTCATAGAGCACATCATTCACTTGTTTATTCAAAAAGGAAGAACCATTTATCTAGAGTCATAGATTATCCCATAAGTATCTCATGTGAGGAATAAAAGGAGAAGAAGGAATTAATAATGCCACTTGCAAGGATAACTTAGGAAGCTTAAGCCAAAAAATTTGGATGGAGAAAATAGAAAGAGAGAAGTGGTTGAAGCCAAGTTTCTTGAAATCAAATTTTCTTTTTCTAGTTACATAACTATTCCCTCAACTTGGAATCTAGAGTTGACATATACCATTTTCGAGGAAATACTTTTATGCAGTGGAATCAATTGATATAAGTGAAACATAACAATGAAATAACATTACTTGAAAGCAACTTAAGAAATATTTCCAATAGCATTATCTTTCAGAGCATTGCTATGAGAAACATGCGAAAGAGTTCTTTGAACTTAAGACATGAAATATGAATATGAATGAATATGAAAGGAATTTCTTAGAGTTGTTGAGATATGTGGAATTTATTAAAAATGAGAAGGTAAAAATTCTAAGGTTTTTGAGTGAGCTACCTACATTTTACAAAGATAAAATAGAATATGATGAGAAAAATAATTTGGAAGAGACCATAGGTAAGGATAAGTACATGTATGAGTAGAGTAAGAGAACATAAAAATTCCTTAAGTGTTGGAAGGAAAATAAGAAAGAAAAAGTGGAAGAAAGGACGAAAGGTTTCAAACCTCCATATATTAGGATCATTCATGATGTGTGTCAAAAGATTCAAGAAACTTATAGTGAGTCAATGATGGCCGAATCTTCCTACAGATTACTAAGACCACCAATCAAATTTTGGGTTTTTAAAGGATCAATGAGGTTTTAAAAATATATGCAATAGTTTGAATAGATTCAGTACAATTGCTTATGTAAATATCATTCCATTGGGTTCTTATGATATCATGATCGGAATGGATTGTTTAGAAAAGCATCATGCTTTTCTAGAATATCAAAATAATACATTTAGATGTCTTTGTGAAGAAGGAAAACATAGCTTATTGAAAGGAATTCAAGGACCCATTTCTATAAGAGGAAATTCAGCCTTAGACATGAAGAGATGTTTAAAAAATGTCTCTCAATTATTTACATCTCATGTAGAAGAACTAACCAAGAATAATAGTCCAAATATAGATTATTTTGTAGTGATCAAAGAATTTATAGATGTGTTTGGGGATATTCCAGGTTTACCACCCAAGAGAGACATAAAATTCTCTATTGATCTAGTTCTTGTAGCTTCCCTAATATTGAAAACTCCTTACATGACAAGGGATACATACGTCCAAGTGTCTCACCTCAAGGCTCTTTATGAAGAAGAAGAATGGGACCTTGAGGTTGTTTATTGAATTTAGGTAACTTAATAAAGCTATAATGAAGAACAAGTGCCATGTTTGAAGAATTGATGATCTCTTCAAGCAGTCAAAGGAGAACTGGTATATTCCAAGATAGACCATAGATAAGGATACCATGAGGTCAGAATCCAAGATGAATATATCAATAAGAAAACTTGTATAACTTGGTATGGACATTATGAGTATATAGTGGTCCCATTTGGTTTAAAAAATGCATCATTTGTCTTTCCAAAGAGCATGAGAAACCCTTGAAGATGGTTCTATGGGCCCTAAGAGATAATCAATTGTATGCTAAGTTAAGAAAATGTTCATTTCCAAAATCAGATCCATTATTTGGCCCATAATATTTCTAAGAAGGGAATATCAGTGGATCCAGAAAGGTCTAAAGAAATCAAGGAATGGACAACACCAAGGAATCTAATGGAAGTCGAGTATTTCATGGGACTTGCAGGTTATTATAGGATATTTATTGCAGAATTTCCAAGATTGATCACTGAATCACTTATTTCCAAAAGAAGGGGATAAAATTTAAATGGATCTGTAAGTGTGAAGACAATTTCCATCTTTTGAAATAATTATTTACAAGTGCACTAATTTTAAATATTGTTGATCAAACCCATAAGCTTCGTGGAGTAGTTACAAAAAAAAGGCCATGTAATATGTTATGATTTAAGGAAATTGAAAGAGAATCAGAGGAATTATGTGAAGCATGAGTTAGAGTTGTGAACCATACTCCATGCTTTAAAAATGTGGAGGCATTATCTCACGCAAAAGAATTTTCAGATAAGGATAGACCACACCAATATAATGTATTTGTTTTAAAAACCAACATTAAATGCTAGACAAATTTGTCCTATTTTATCCTAAAGTATCCTACATGTTGAAAATGATGATGAGTTATCTTAATTTGACAATTTTCTCATTAATTTTACAAACATTTAGATGGTCCAAAACCTATTACAAATGTGACATTATTATTAAAACTTTCAAACTAAGACTAGAATACTACATCCAAATTATTTCACAAATGATTTTTTAATATAAAATTACACTCTTTATATATTCAATGGTGGAAGGAACCAACCAAAAATTAAGAGAAAATACAATACCTATAAAATAAAATAAAAACACTTTGAATTTAAATTACTTAAATATGACAACATCAAACATATATATATATATATATATATATATATATATATATATATATAGGCACATATTGACCCCAATGAGTGTAATGAGATCTTTTGGTTTAAGGAGTGAAAACTTTTACACGTTTAGATTTCAGACTCTGATCATCATAAGGATCTGAGATTATTCATACATATTGATACCTTGCAGATGAGAATAACAATTGGTAAGGGTTAAGAAAAACTACATTAACGAAAGGGGCAAATGGGAAAAAGATTAAATATAGACAAATTGCATTAAAGGTAAGAGTTGGTAAATATTAAAATTCACTCACTATAGAATCATAGATTCATGTACAAAATAAATTAAATACCATATTAATAACAAATTGATAACCACAAAATATAATCTCATCACATAGTTTAAAATGTGCATCTATATTATCCTAATAATTTGAAGTTCTCTAAAAGATTTTTTTTAATACGATGTTTTGGTTTGACATGGAGACTTCTCTATTGTAAAAATGCTAATAAACTTACAATGAACCAAAAAAAAGATAAGGATTCTAAATTAACTACCTACACTAATGAATATGTAATTTTACAATCATTTTTACTTCTACATGTAGGAGAGAAAATCCAATAAGTTATATACACGTGTTCCTTGCAAAAGAAACGTCTTGGAAAACCATTATAGAAAATTTTGGATTAGTGCCTTCAGATTTCTATCATTGACATGTAAAGTTGTATTTCAATTACAAAGGCTTACATGGTATCACCTTACTTTTAAGTAAAAACTTACAAATATGATGAAACATATAATATTAATTGGGCTTAATGTGGGCCGAAATATTCTACCTCCACAACAATTCTTATAGAGAGATATTTTGTTAAATTCTTGGACTTATATGGGATGCTTTTCTTTCAAGGGAGGTGATTTGTAGAGAAACATTGGGCACCAAGACTATTAGAAATAAAATTATAAACAAATGACATGCAATGATCAAAATCTCTTAAACATGGAGACCTCCCAAGCGACATTGAAATCATGTGTCCATAAACACCTGAAATTACATTTAATCCCTAAGCTTCCCTAACTCAAAATAAAAAATATGTAACATTTATTCAAACCAACATAGTCCATAAAAGATATATGGAACATGTGGACACTGTCTATGTCACATTGACTTCTAGAGTATCCACTAAATAAATGAGAGAATAACTCAGTTTATTTTATCTTTCTATAGAAACAGAAATTAGGAAATTCCCCTAAACACAAATCACCATCAATGGACCTTCTTCATGAAATCAATCTCGTCTCTGTATTTTTTACCTATTTTATGAAAACTGATCATTGCACTATTTTTATATAATTGGTGTATATGCTTGCATAAATTTCCACATTTTCCAATGCTTACTCCACAACACAAAGATTAATGTTCCACACTAACAAGTTGGTTAGATATTTTCATAAGTCCATATTCTCACATGTAATTTGGGAAGTTGGTAGTCATATAAAATACTTAGTGACTATGTAAAACATCAAAAGAAAATGAGAAGGTAAAATATAGTACAAATACACCTATGGAAACACAGAACATGATCAAGAATAGGAAGATATGGATCCTAAAGAAAACTTTATAGCATGAAATTAATTCATCCCAAAAATCAATCATTTCTATATACAATGGTCTCTACTACCTATGATATTGAGTAGAGATTATATTTACTAATGTAAATATTCTATTTACAAATGTAAATCACCGTACTTTCTGGTACCTAATTTCATTCTAACATACTCAGTGTAAGTATCCTTTCTAATAAAATTTATCCATCTCACTAATATGTGAAAAATCCTAAGCCTGCAATTCTCAATGGTAAAATGAAAAACATTCATGATTGATTTGGGAACTTCCCACTCAAACAGAAATGATGTGGGAAAATCCAGCTCAAACAAACTTTAACAAAATAAGAGTGTGGAATAATAATCTATGACTAATTTTTATTGAATAATGAAAATTTTTATATAGCTTTTACAAGAGGAAACTATGTCAATAAACTAAGAGAAAGACTTTCGAGATCCAACAAAATAGGAACTATGCACTAAACATGGAATAGGTTAAGAAAAGATCTCAACCATGTCCATAAACATCTCAACGAGTCTATTATCTGAGGAAACTAAAAGATTCAACACTCTCACAATCATATTAGTTTACAAATATAATAAGAAAAACATGAGACTAAACTCAAAATATTAAACATAAACTATATACTAAAGAATTATTTCTTATAATTCCTCCTAACGTTATCATTCCTCCCACTAAAAAATAAGTGATGTGGGAGAATCTCACTCAAACAAAGTTCAACAAAAGAGTATGAAGTAAGAATATCTTTCACTAATTTTTATTGAACAAGAAGAATCTTATATAGATTTTACAAGAGGAAACTACCTCAACAAATTGGGGAGAGAAAGACTCTCCAAATCCAACAAAATAAGAACTATGCACTAAAATAAGGAATATGTTGAGGAAATATGTCAACCATGTCCATGAATATATCAACTAGTCGATGATAATAGGAAACTAAAAGACTCAACACTCTCACACCCATATTAGTTGTTATATATAATGTGAAAAACATGACACTAAATTCAAAATATTAAACATACAGTATATACTAAACATTTATTTTGTTTAAACCTTCATTCCTTATCAATGATCTAGATGTTTAGCCAAAGGATAAGAAAACATCATGGAAGCAAAATATAAAAACCAAAAATTCCACAACTAAAACAACTTTAATGAAAAAAATGGTTTTCTATTGATTTTCAAACTAAATGACTGCAATTTCCCTATCCAATTATGAAATCCCAAGATCACTTGAAATTTTCACTCTAAAATTATTCAATCAATTCAACTTGTTCAGTCATTATTTCTTTAAGACTCCTCACACACCCCTACGAACTTGACATTTCTCTTTTAGCTAAACCCCTTGTAAAAGAAAAAATTTACATATAATGACATCTCTTTTACCATTAATCTTCTTCAAATAGAAAGGAAACTGTAGCATTCCACATTCTCATTTAAAATCATAATTCACTCGTCAAGGTTCCAACACTAAAAATACAAAAAAAAATTCAAACAGAATTGTCGAAAGATGACACGTGGAAAACCTCCCATTTGTAAGGTCAATTTATTTGTAGCAATCCCCAAGAAAATTACATTTCTTAGGAAGTGCTTCTTTGCATTGGCCATATACCTACAAAAACACTTTAATTTAGCATTCAAAGTTCTTTCCGCAAAAATGGAATAAAAAAATTGAATGAGTCAGCTAGAGAACTCTTACTAACATATATGCAATTTCTTAATGTGCAAGAGAGTTAAATCTCCCAAACTATGCCTTGCGCTTAACATGGATTCTAGACTATATTACAAAAATCTAATTCTTGTAATTTGTATCATTAAATATTAAAGATAAAACTAGAATTTAGCATATTATCACCACAACTACTTTGGAACAATGAAAACAAATTTACACTCTGAGGAAACACAAAGAAATTATATACACAAAGGAATGATATATACAAAGAGATTCAAAAAATGTACGTTTTCATGTGTAACCATTGTTATGTTTCTTTAGTGAATATAGGTGACCAAGATCCTTGTAGATTATTGGAAACCTTTTGAAATTTTGTAGATCTCCAAACGGTATTTGGGTTAATTGGACTATGTGATGGATTTTAATGATAGATGTGTGTTATAGGTGTAGCAATTGGTATTCTTAGACTCTTAACAATGTTGAACTGATGAGTAAACCCAAACATGGGAGGAGCATAGGGAGGACGAGGAGAAGCATGTTTATTGCGAAAAGGAACATCAAAACTACTAATTAAATTCCTCCTAATGGCATATGAGCTAATTATACTCTGTGATGAGGCTGAATCATAAAAGTATTGTACATTTGTAGTAGTTGATATACTTAAATTTTTCACATATCTCAACTAATGAATTATTGTAACCATTGGAGAAGGTTGTGAAGGAAAAGGATAAATATGATTATTGTGAACAAGGAAATCAGAATCACAAATTAACTTCCTCCTATAGGTATATGGGTTAATTGTATTATGCAATAAATTTGGGTCATGAAAACCCAATATAGTTGTACGATTTTGTATACTCACATTGTTAGCATCTCTAGATTGATGAATAATAGTAGCCATTGATGAATAAAAATTAGATGTTGTTGTAGAATATTTTTTTTTGTTTCATTTATGATTTCTCCTTCTGGTTTCAGTCCCATTTTTTCATAAAATGTAATACTTCTTTCTTGGACTAAAATTCACCTTTCATAATTGGTTCATGGTAATACTGCCAAAAAAATAGCCCTGCAAGCCTAAGATTTACTTGGAAAGTATTGAAAGGAAAAATGCATTTCAAAACTCACAATTCTTTCCTATAAATTTATGAAACCCCACAGGACTCTGCATTGTGGATAATGTTCAATCTGTTACTATGGGAATCTAGTTAGCCAACTATGATTAAGCCTTGTAATCCTCATATTTAATAGGAAATAATTCAAAAGAAAAAAACATTTCATACCAAACATTATTTGATACAAATTCATGAAATGGTGGATGATGTTGAATCTGTGACTAGGGAAATCTACTCAACCAAATGTGCTTAAAAGAAAATCATCCAAACTATCACTACTAGATTTGAGAAACCTTTGAAAATTTAGCGTGGTCTGATTAATTCATACTAGAAGTAGTCCTTGCACTCCAGACAAGACATTATCGAGATCTCTACCATCCAACACTTTTTTAAAACTTTCCGAAAATCCTAGTTGATATTGGAAAATTTCTAACTTTCTTGGAAGAAAAAAAATTGTAGCTCAGATTATGCATATAGGTGTTATATAAAACCGATATAGAGTCTCCTTAACTTATCTGTGTAGCTTTTGAATACATTTCTACAATCATGGTTTCATTTGTATATACAGAAACTCTTATGTGATTTATGCATCCATTGAGTCATTCATGGATTGAGCAACTTTAGCACTAACCTCTATTACTTAGATTTTCTCATGTGAATGAAGGTATTCTGTCCAACTACTCATGTGAACTCCATGCTCAAGATATTGGAACCTAATAACCAACTGAAAATGATGTTCCAAAGACCGACACCTTTCATGTGGATCCAAATAACAAGATCCATCCACATAGCGGGAAAAAGTTGTAACTGAATCTAGAAGGAATAATACCACAATATAATATGCATGATGGACATTGGTAATCATAAATTTATCATGGTTTTTCACATTTATTTTACCTATATAAGGTGGAGTAGAGTCATCAAATAAAATATGAAAGTGCTTTTCATCACAGAAATGACAACTATACATATACCAATCATCACAATCATCCTAAAAATCATACCAAACATATACTTATGGAGTATATGCATAATTGATTTCTATTGGAGTTACTTCAAACACACCTAGGATTTGTTTTTCCTAAGTTTATTCCTTGTTTATTAGTCATAATTAGTCATTATCGAGTCTCCTATATTTTAGGGGAGAATATTCCACGTGGAGAATATTCTCTTTCAATTGACACTTTAGTTTGACTAGTTGAGTTGAGTTTAGATGTTGCATTGGGATCATCACCATGCAACATTGGGATCATCACCATGATAATTTGACATTGCATTGGGATAATAACCAAAGTGGCACATTAGCCTTGATTCCGTGAGTTAACTCCTCACTACTCTCTGTTGAGTCAGTTAATTGAAGACTAGTTGACTAGTTAACTCAACTAGGTAGCAGTTCACTCCCGTAACTGCCTGAGAGACTAGAATAGGTGGTAGTTCACTCTCGTAAATGATGGTGTGTGTCCATATCACTCTATACCACCACTATGGTGCATCTTTTATGCTGAAGTCGAACTCATTGAGTTATACATAGTATATCATGTGTAAATTATTCATTTTTCATAACAGTTAATGAGAATTCTTTCATTGTTTCTCTCCTTCTTCTTCTTTCTTCTATTTTATCTGCAAATGTGTGCATAATTTTTTATATAGATCTATTGTGTGCATTTTAAACACATTTACATGGTATTAGAGCCGGCGGACTACTAATACAAATCTATACCAAAATTTGTTTGTAGATACAAAAGATTGAAGACAACAGAAAGATGGAATTCCAAAAAGAATTCATTCTTACACCTTACAACTATTTTGCATGGATGGATAAAATAGCCATACATATCCAATCCACAGGGTTGTATGGGTTAACCATGAATACAGATACAAATCTGACATCAGCCAAGAAAAATCCGAGTACTTAAATCGCATGGATGAGGCACTCAGAACAATTTATAGTCTTATTTCTCCCGATCTCCTTTTTCATATATCTTCCTGTAAGACTCCCAATGAAGCCTGGACCATCTTGGAAGGGATATTTGGAAAATAGGATGGTATGAGGGGACACATGCTCGAGGTGGAAGTGCTTACATTGGATCCAAAAATATTCGAGACTATACAAGATTTCTTTACAAAATTCAAGGATTTATTGTTGCAACTCAAAGATTGTGGGGTTGACAAATCGAAAGAGGAGAAAGAAATGGTTCTTACCATTATCTCCAATATTGGTCCTAAATTCTCTGTATTCATATGTACATTCCATACTATCAGATTCTCCTCTAGAGCCACATGGAAGATGCCTTCTCTTGAGGACTTTATCAAATCCATGACACAAGAGTAGACCAAGCTCATCAACATGGGCACAATCAAAGGCCCAAAGGCTCATGCACTCATTGTGAAACATGGCATCCACAAATATCATAAATCCAGAGATAAAGAAAAACATAAATCTCATGCACATCCAAAGAAGGAAGGGTACACAAAGCCCTTCACCGATGCCTTTGGATCCAAAGGAGAAAAATGAAGAAAAGGGGGGAAATGCACATATTGTCGCAAAGGATTCCATTTGGAATCCACATGCATGCAAAATAAAATAGATCTGATGTCTCAAATACTTCAGAAAAACAATCTTGGAGGTCGCATTCCCGAGGGTGCGAAGAAGAAGAAGCCAGAAGATCTGAATTCCAAGAAAGGCAATTCTAGCCATGCCTTGATTGCAATCAACTCCTCTCTCAATGCTTGGATCGCAGATTCAGGAGCATCACATCACATGGCTTCCTCAGAAGTAGTTTATTATTCTTTGCATGCATGCAAAGGTCCTCCTATTCTTATGGGGGACAACTCTTCTGTCAAATTCACCGACAAAGGAAGGATTGAACTCACTAACAGAAGTTTCAAGAATGTGTTGCATGTTCCTAAGATTTCTATCAACCTTCTCTTTGTGTATCAGATGAAGAATTCTGGTATCGGAAACAAATTCATATTCACACCAAATTACGTGGACATATATGACATACAAACCAACTCCATGGTTGCTATCGGTGAGGTAAATCATCCGTCTAGATTGTATACATTTTATGAATTCATTGAACATGATTCTTCTTTACTACTTACTCATGCTGATGAAAGTAGTAGGATATGGCACGAAAGGTTTGGACATTTGAATTTCATATACACGAAACAACTTAGCAAGCAAATATTAGTTCATGGTCTACCAAACATCCATTTCTCCAAGGGAGTATGTGAGGGATGTTTTCTCAGAAAACACCCTCAAGAGATTTTCGACAAAGGAAAGTCTCACTAAGCTTCCACACCTTTAGATATGATCCACAGTGACCTCATGGGTCCTTTTCTACATACATCGATCAACAAAGCGAGGTTTTTTCTCATTTTTTTTGATGATTTCTCACATTTTACATGGATCTACTTTTTGAGGCAAAAATATGAGGTCTTTCAACACCTCAATGATTTCAAAGATTTGGTTTAGACATAGTCCGAAAAGAAGATCAAAGTCTTTTGAAATCATAATGGGGGAGAGTATCTGAATCATTAGATCAACAATATTTTCCATGAGGCAGGGATTCAGTTGCAGCATACAGTTCCCTATACTCTGCAACAAAACAAAGTTGTTCAGTGGAAAAACCGATCTCTAAAGGATATGGCATCTTTCATGTTGCATGCAAAGTCACTACCATAGAGACTATGGTTCAAAGAAATTAGCTTTGCAACATAAATAAAAAACAAATCTCCACATAGATTTGTCAAGGATAAGACCCCTTACGAGTCTTGGAGCAGCCTCAAACTGGAAGTGACCCACTTTCGCATTTTTGGTTCACGTGCATGGGCCAAGATTCCCTCTCAAAAGAGGAAGGCACTTGATCGAGAGAGAAGTGACTGAATTTCTGTTGGATACCCTAACGGTATGAAAGGATATTGGCTTATTGATCTTTCCTTGGATCGGTTCATCATTGAGCATAGTGTCTAATTCTAGGAAAGTGTCTTTTATGTACCTCAACAGCTGCATGCAAACACCTTTACTCTTACACCTGTACAAGATGATGAGCATGCACATGCCGACTCTTCTTTAGACGAGAGTTTTGATTCAAAGGACTTAGATGATTCATATTTAGATTCAGAGTTAGTACAGTCAGATGCAGAGTAAGAGCATCCATATGTAATTGTAGAGCTAGAGAAGAGGCCCAAGTGGGCGCATACTACTTTTCAGGATGCACGGGATCTCGTTGGTGATTCAATTGATACTAGAAGGACTCGATTTTATTTTGAGGAGCCTCTTGTTGCACTCACTTCCACTGAACCATTGCCTTCTCGGCATATTTTCTTGGTTCAGTCTTCAAATCCATAGTCTTATGGTGTGGCTGCTGGAAATTCCTTTTGGGAATCCACAATGCAGGAGGAGTACAAATCCCTCCTCAAGAACCGGACTTGGGATCTAGTTCCCCTTCCTTCTGGGAGGAAAATTGTCAGATGTAGATGGGTCTACAAGACGAAGAGCACAATGGATGGACAGATTAGTAGATACAAAGATAGGCTTGTCACCAAAAGATTTCAACAAGTTCATGGTATTGACTATGATGAGACCTTCACTCCAGTAGAGAAGATGAACTCCATACGATTGACACTTTCCATTGCAACAACTAAGGGATGGGAAGTCCATCATATGAACGTGAAGAATGCATTTCTTCACAGTGATCTGTGTGAGAAGATCTACATGCAGGAACCCCAAGGATTTTTGCAGGACTCATAGTTGGTCTGTTGAATGAAGAAGTTAGTTTATGGCCTTGAGCAAGCTCCAAGGGCATGGTATGCCAATATGGATTCCTACCTATTATCACAAAACTTTGTACGATGTAAATTAGACCTGAATGTCTACATGCTCACGATGATTTATTCACTTCTACTTTTAGTTCTATATGTTGATGATTTGCTAATCACCGATAACTCAACTGCAACGAGTGCTTCAATCAAGAGGATTCTGCATGACATGTTTTCGATGATGGAAATCGGTTCGATACACTTCTTCCTTAGACTCGAGATCATTCAATATGCGTTAGGCATCAAACTGTCTCAAGCCAACTATGCACTAGATATCCTTGAGATATTTCACATGACAGAGTCCAAGTCTACTTTGGCTCCTTTCCTATAAGGATTCAAACTTGAGGATGGTGGGGAGACTCCACTCGTTGAAAACACACTATACTAACATCTAGTGGGGATCTTGTTGTATCTCACACACTCTAGACTAGACCTCACATATGTAGTTGGCGCAGTTTCTAGGTTCATGCAGGAGCTCCATGAGATACATTGGAAAGCTACAAAGTGTATCCTTCGATAATTACATGGAAACATCACCTTTGGGATTCATTATGCAACAAACTCTACATTAGATCTCATTGGTTTTATTGATTCCAACTGGGTTGGTGATAACATTGATCGCAAGTCCACATCTGGTTACTCACTGAGTCTTGGTTCTGGGCCTATCTATTAGTAGATAAAGAAGCAAGCTACCATTTCTCTATCTTCAATAGAGGCAGCGTACGAAGGGGTAGTTAACATAACCATTCATGATATGTGGCTACAAAATTTTCTCACTGAGTTGGGAATTCAGTTTCATCGATCGATCGTCATCTAGTGTGACAACCAGAGCACACTGAAGTTATGCAGTGATATAGTTCAGAGGCAGCGGACGAAGCATATTAAGATCCACATTCACTACATACAGGACTTAGAACAAATGGCAGACATCTTCACCAATACCTTTACTGACCAGAAATTCCATTCTCTATGATGTCATCTTGGAGTGAAGGGCATCGTTGCGTAGAAACTAGAGTTATTCTTTTTACATACATTGTACCTTGAGGGGGGGGTTTTCCATGAGGTTTTCCCTCTTTCCTCACTTTATTTTCAGTGGACCCAATCTTTACTTTCACCATGGTGATGTTCAGGGGGGGTGTTGGAGTTACTTCACACACCCCTAGCATTTATTTTTCCTAAGGTTATTCCTTGTTTATTAGTCATAATTAGTGATTATCGATTCTCCTATATTTTATGGGAGAATATTCCACCTCTAGAATATTCTCTTTTAGTTGACACTTCAGTTTGACTAGTTGAGTTGAGTTTAGATGTTGCATTGGGATCATAACCATGCTAATTCGACCTTGCCTTGGGATCATCACCAAAGTGGGGCATTAGCCTTGATTCCATGAGTTAACTCCTCACTACTCTTTGTTCAGTCACTTAACTGAAGACTAGTTGACTAGTTAACTCAACTAGGTGGCAGTTCACTCCCGTAACTGCCTAAGAGAATAGAATAGGTGGTCTTTCACTCCCGTAACTTCTGGTGTGTGTCCAGATAACTCTAGACCACCACTATGGCACATTGGTTATCCTCAAGTCGAACTCATTGAGTTATACAAAGTATATCATGTGTAAATTATTCATTTTTCATAACTGTTAATAAGAATTCTTTCACTCTTTCTCTCCTTCTTCTTCTTTCTTCTGTTCTCTCTACAAATGTGTGTATCATTGTTTAGATAGATCTATTATGTGCAGGTTCAACACATTATAATTCCATCCATAATATATCTCTCATGTATACTACCCAAGGACCTTTGAACATTGTGACAACTATCCCTCACAACTTGTAGACCCTCTTGGGGATGGTGCTAAATGGTTTCAATCTTCCATCTAATTTTGATGAGAAGTCGAAGCACTCTATGTAAAATTATGAGTTCAACAATCATCATGAAAACCCCCCAAAAATGGTTGATTTGAAATCAATGATATCTTCACTTCAGAAGCTCCTATTTGGTTGATTTTGTTTTTTAAATTGGGTGCAATTGTGAGAGGAACTTATATATGTAATTTGTTTTAGAAAATTTGGCCTTGAGGTGCTACAAAACAAAATCCACGGAAAATAAAAAATTGTAGATTTTAAAATGTCGATATCTTCAATTCCTAGACTTCATTTCGGTTGTTTATTTAATTTTGTGTTTTTATAAGAACAACTCATACCTATAACATGTTTCTACAAATTTTACACAAAAATATATGTAAATTATCCATATTGTTGGGTCCCTCTTTTTCTTCTCCAATAAAATATGAAAAAATAAAAATAGTTTTCCCACACTTCTTGCCAAGGAAAGTGCTTTGATACCACTTGTTGATAACCATAGATAATAAAACCCTTGAGGTAGGGCAACAACATAGAATGGATCTTAGAAGGGATCCTCTCATGTTCGCTTTCCTCTCCGAGGGGGCATCCTCTTATTGAGATACCTCTCCAAATACAATATTTTTCTTCATATCTCATTACATTTCTTGACCCCCTTCATATAGTGCTACCAACCACCTAAAAACATTCTAGAGGAAGAACCTTCTAGAAGCATAACCTTCTAAGAAGTCCTCTTACATTTATTATATCTAACTACCATAGTGGGTCTTATTTAATACTATAGTGGACCTAGTCCACCTTTGTTTGAATGGCCTCTACTATTATAACTATGGGCCCTCTCGGCCCCCACTAGCTCTCTAGCTACCTAACATATGTAGCAATAAGACTTGGTGAAGGTTTGTGCAAGTCACATAAAGGCATTGGTGGAGTGGAGAATGGTGTTGATGTTGCTCAAATAAAGAGATTGAAGTCTCTTGCTAAGTTGGTACTTAGTGGTGAGAATTAGTGTATCTTGTATAGTGGTGTCTATGAATATTTGTGATAGTAGGTTGGTTCTTACTAGGATTTGTACGAGTTGGAATTGAGCTCTTAAGTAGTTTGGTGCTTCTAGGTGTAGGTTGGTCCCTACAAATAATTATAAAGATAATTTCTTGGTTTTATGTTTCAACATAAATATTTTGTTCCATGTTCTACAATCAATAGATCTCAGATGTGATTTCTTTCTTATCGTTGATTCAAATGTTTGAAAAAGTAAAAAATTGTCTTACACTTATTCAACCCCAACTCTAAGTATAAGTGTGTGCTCAACAAAAATAAATTGTCAATATAAATATATGTATCTTCTCTTCATTTATGAAACATATAAAAAATATAAACTTATATATATTCCCCCACTTATTCTTGGAATCAATTAACTCTATATATCTCCACACATAATGCCTAAAATTTCAATCTTGAGAAATATACATTTTTTCTGTTGTTCCACGTTATTTAAATAATTTTTAGTTAAACATCTCTATATATTTCTACCTATATCCATACTATATCCATATTATCTTTTATTGCACAAAAAAGTTGAAACCAACAAAATTACCTACTTATTCTAGCATTTGTAAATTAGGTTTCTTTTGTATAATATAACTAAAACAATTTTCAAAACAACATGATTATGTTTGAAATTCATGTACCCTTCTCTCTACAATATCGACATTATCTTCATAGATATAATGATGTTACTCTACTCTATACTATAGGTTTCCACTTAAAAAAATATGAAGTCCTTGTTAGTCACTTCTAGCTATGTCTCTCTACATATATCTCCGTTGACAAAAACCAATTTTTTCTCTACAAAATGTTGTGATGTGATCAACAACAACTCCATAGACACATTGGTTGATATTTTTATGGCCAAACAATATAATTGTTTTTCATATATATACTCCATAAATCAGATAATTGAATTTGTAAACTTGTCCTTCTTTGTTATCAGCTTCATAAATATTTTGAAAAATTAAATATACATAAAAATCAATTTCTTATGTTCTATTCTTATATAATCTATTTTCTTTATTGTATAGAAAGCAAATTTAGCTATGGTGGATAACTTAAAAACCTAGTGACATGTTCCTGAAATGGTTGAATTGTGGTGCTCCCCTCGAATGTTCAATTAAATGACTCCTTTTATAACCAGTGGTGTCCCTTCAATTCAATGAACATCAATGACTATTTTGTTTCAACGTAATGTTTGCGTCCTTCTTTATTGGTATAAAGAAATGGTAATAAACATCAATGACTATTTTGTTTCAACGTAGTGTTTGCTTCATTCTTTATTGGTATGGACTAATGGTTATGATTCACACATGTGTGGCTCTTTACCTTTCGTGAATCAAATTTTCATTAAATACGATGAGAGATCATTGCAATTTTGAACAATCACAAACAAAACCTGCTCTTCATATTTTTTTTCTTTTCACTCTTCGAATTCTCAAACTAGATAGATGGATGTTTCTTGTTACAGTCTCACGTGGTTGGTATTTATCTAATGGTTGGTATTTATCTAATATCATGTTATGTCCAAATTACATATAATTAATTATATGAATTGAACACCACTCACATAGTATATACCATTTATTGTCATGAAGTCATTTAATACATTGAGATTGATTCTCTTTTATAGAGTTCATAGGTGGTAGCATATATCATTTATTATCATGAAGTCGTGTTATGTCCAAATTACATATGATTAATTATATGAAGTGAACACCACTCACATAGTATATACCATTTATTGTCATGAAGTCATTTAATACATGTGAGCAGGCTGAGATATATGTGAACCTGAAGTCATTTAATACATTGGCATTGATTCTCTTTTATAGAGTTCATAGGTGGTAGTATATATCATTTATTATCATGAAGTCATGTTATGTCCAAATTATATATGATTAATTATATGAACTGAACACCACTCACATAGTATATACCATTTATTGTTATGAAGTCATTTAATACATTGACATTGATTCTCTTTTATAGAGTTCATAGGTGGTAGTATATATCATTTATTGTTATGAAGTCATTTAATACATTGACATTGATTCTCTTTTATAGAGTTCATAGGTGGTAGTATATATCATTTATTATCATCAAGTCATTTAATACATTGACATTGATTCTCTTTTATAGAGTTCATAAGTGGTTGGATAAACTATCTATCAAGTATATCTAGTAAGTATAAAAGGATCAAAAAAATTCTCGTTCCTTATCTATTTTCTTATAGAATTGTCTAAAGTGAGTCTTTGAAAATAATTGTACCAATAAGCCTAATATAAAAGGGTAAAATTGTTAATTTGAGAGAGCCATAATTTCTAACCCAAAGCTCATAATTTAGCAAGAGAGTAATCAATATAAATATATTGAATATTATAATCATCCTATCCACCTAGAATTCATACTAGAGCAACATAATCATCTCCAAAGATTAAAAATAAGCTTATTGGTAGGGTTAAAAGGATAGAAATTATGCATAACTTTTTTAAAATTGAATTGTTCTTATCTAATAGAGTTTTATTATTGCGTGTGAATTTTACAATTTCATAGGTACAAGAAGAAGAAATCAAGTTCATTGTGTAGACTAGAAGCATAGAAGATGCCTAAAGAAATCGTAACTATGAGGAAGTGAAAGTTATGTATGTTAGTTTGGGAAATGATGATATAGAGTCTAATGGGATTATGAGTAGAGTAGAGTAGAGTAGAGTGAGTAGAGTTGATTGAGACCACGAAAATATTAAGAATGGAAGTGTTGAGTTTTAAAATTGATAATGAGAGAATAATAATACCACAACAAGAGAGAAACAATATTAACACCCATTTGTTGAAGAGTTTAAACGAACTAAAAAGAAACTGAGAATTGTAACAAGTTCAAGACATGAAGAAAGAGAGAGATATAATGATAAAGAGGGAAATTATAAAAGATCGAGTCATTAAAGGCGTGTTTATTCACTTGTTTATTCAATAAGGAAGAACAATTTATCTAAAGACTCATAGAGTATCTCATAAATATCTCTTGTCAAGAATCAAACCAGAAGGAATGAATCATACCACTTGGAAGGATAACTTAGGAAGCTCAAGCCACAAATATTTGATGGAGAAAATAAGAAAGAGAGAAGAGGTTGCATCATCGTTTCTTGAAATAAAAAAATATTTCTAGTTACATAACTATTCCCTCAAATTGGAAGTTAGAGTTGACATATGCTATTTGCAAGAAAATGCTTTTATGCGGTCGAAACAACTGAAACAAGTGAAACATATCAAAGAAATAACATTAATTGAAAGTAGTTTAAGGAATATTTCTAATAGCATTATCATTCAGAGCATTACTATGAGAAAAATGTGCAAGAGTTCTTTGAACTTACGATGAACTTACGATATGAAATATGAATATGGATGAAAATGAAAGGAATTTCTTAGATTTGTTGACATATGTGAAATTTATTAATTATGAGAAGGTAAAAATTCCAAGATACATTTTGCAAACATAAAATAAAATATTATCAACCAAAGAATTTCGAAGAGGTAATAAGGCTAGGTACCTCTATGAGTAGACTAAAGGAAGAGCAACATTCCAGAAGCCTTGGAAGGAAAAGAAGAGGTAAAAAGTGGAACAAAGGATGAGGGGTTTCAAACCAACTTCATATTTCAAAAGACTCACGAAACCCATAGTGAATCAATGATGACCTAATATTCTTAAAAAATACCAAGACCACCAATCAAATGTTGGGGTTGTAAAGGATCAATGAGGTTTTCAAAATATATCCAATAGATTGAATGGTGTGAGTACAATTGCTTATGTAAATATCATTCCATTAGGTTCTTATGATATCCTATTTGGAATGGATTGATTAGAACAACATCATTCTTTTCTAGAATATCATAATAATACATTTATATGTCTTTATGAAGATGGAAAACATAGCTTTGTGAAAGGAATTCAAGGACACATTTCTAGAAGAGAAATTTCAGCCTTACACATGAAGAGATGTTTAAAAAATGTCTGTCAATTTAGGGTATTTTGCACTGCAGTTTCTAGAAGTGTTTAGGGATATTTGAGGTTTACCACGCAAGAGGGACATACACTTCTCTATTGATCTAGTTTCTCTAGATTCCCTAATATCGCTAAAATAATTGTTCAAGAAGGGATGCATACCTCCAAGCGTCTCACCTCAAGGAGAACTATTTCTCTCTATAAAGACGAAGGATGGGACATTTAGTTTTTTCATGTAATTTAGGTAACTAAGTAAAGCTACAATGAAGAAGAGGTGGCATCTTTGAAGAATTGATGATCTATTCAATCAATGAAAGGAGAAAAGGTATTTTCCAAGATAAACCTCATATAATAATACCATGATGTGAGAATTAAAGATGAAGATATTAGTAAGATAACTTTTTGAACTTGGTATGGACACTATAAGTATATAGTGGTTCCATTTGGATTAAAAAATGCACCATATGTCTTTATGTGTCTAATAAATAACATATTTAAAAAGTACTTGGATACAATTTTCATATTCTTCTTAGATGACATACTTATCTATTCAGAAGACCATGAGAGACACTTTAGGATGGTTCTATATGCACTAAGAGATAATACATTTTATCCTAAGATGAGAAAGTGTTCATTCTACCAAAACCAGATCCATTATTTGGCCCATATTATTTCTTAGAAGGGAATATCAATGGATCTAGAATGGGCTAATGAAATTAAGGAATGGACGACACGAGGGAATCTAACATAAGTCAAGTATTTCATGGGACTTGTAGGTTATTACAGGATATTTATTAGAGAATTTCAAAGATTGATCACCAAATCACTTATTTACAAAAGAAGGGGATAAAATTTAAATGGACCTCTAAGAGTGAAGAAAATTTTCATACTTTGAAGGAATTATTTACAAGTGCACCGATTTTAAAGATTGTTGATCGAAATCATAACCTTCGTGGAGTACTTACCCAAAAAGGGCAATGTAATATATTATGAGTCAAGTAGATTGGAATAGAATGAAAGGAATTATGTCACACATGACTTACAGTTTCCAAACATAGTCCATGCTTTAAAAATGTGGAGGCATTATACACCATACTAGTTTGAAAAAACAACAATATATGATAGAAAAAATTGTCATTTTTTTCCCTACATGTTGGGAATGGTGACGAGTTATCTTAAATTAACAATTTTATGATCAATTTTACAAACATCTAGATGGTCCAAAACCTATTACAAATGTGACATTATTATCATACATTTCAAACTAAGACTAGAATACTACATCTAAATTATTTCACAAATGTTTTTTTAATATAAAAATACACTTTAAATATTCAATGAGGGAAGGAACCAAACAAAAATCAGGGGAAACCCATAAAATAAAATAAAAACACTTTGAATTTAAATTACTTAACTATGAGAACATCAAACATATACATAAATAAAATAAAAACACTTTGAATTTAAATTATTTAACTATGAGAACATCAAACATATACATAAATAAGAAAATTATGAGGCACATATCGACACCAATGAGTGTAATGAGATATTTGTGTCTAAGGAGTGAAAACGCTTACATGATTATAGCCTGATAAGAGCTTACAATTGGTAAGGGTAACTATGAGAACATCAAACATATACATAAATAAGAAAATTATTAGGCACATATTGACATCAATGAGTGTAATGCGATCTTTGTGTTTAAGGAGCGAAAACTTTTACATGATTAGATCCTCATAATAGTTTACAATTGGTAAGGGTAAAGACACACTACATTAAAGACATGAGCAAATCGGAAAAATATTAAAGTTCACTGAATAGAGACAAACTCCATTAAAAGTAAGAGTTACTAAATATTAAAATTCACTCACCATAGAATTATGTACAAAATTAATTGAATACCATATTAAAAAAAATTTCATAAACACAAAATATAATCTCATCATATAGTTTAAAATGTGAATTTATATTTTCTCAATAATTTCAAGTTCTCTCCAAGATTTTTTCAATAGGATTTATTGGTTTGACATGGAGGGATTACCTATTGTAAAAATGCTAATCTTTACAATGAACCAAAAAAATTAAAATTCTAAATTCCCTACTTACATTACTGAATATTTAATTTTACAATCATTTTTACTTATACAAGTAGGAGAGCAAATCCAATAAGTTATAGACAAGTGTTCCCTGCAAAGGAAACTTCTTTGAAAACCATTATAGAAAATGTTTCATTAGGTTCTTTGAATTTTTGTCATAGACATGTAAAGTTGTCTTTCAACTACAAACTACAACAGATTACATGGTATCACCTCAACTTTAAGTAAAAACTTACAAGTAGGATGATACATATAAGGTTACTTGGGTTTTATTTTGGCTGAAATATTATACCTCCACCACCATTCTTGTAGAGAGATATTTTGTTAAATTCTTGGAATTATATGGGATGCTTTTTTTTCAAGGCATCTACAAGTAAACCAAATAATTTTCTTCAATCACTTTTCCACATTTTTCATTATTTTAAAGGAGGTGATTTGTAGAGAAAAAGTGGGCACAATGACTATTAGAAACAAAATTATAAACAAATGACACAAAATGATAAAAAATTCTTAACCATGCAGACCACCCAAGCCACATTGAATTTGTGTGTCCCTAAACACATGAAATTACATTTAATCCCTAAGCTTCCCTAACTAAAAATAAAAAATATGCAACATTCATTCAACCCAACATAGTCCACACGAAATCAATGGAACATGTGGACATTGTGTATGTCACATTCAGTTATGAAGTATTCACTAAATAGACGAGAGAATAACTCATTTTAGTTTATCTTCCTATAGAAATATAAATTAAGAAATCTTATTTCTGCATTTTCCCCGAAACACAAATTACCATCAATGACCCTTCTTCATGAAATCAATCTCATCTCTGTATTTTTTACCTATTTTATGTAAATTTTGTGTGTATGCCTGCATAAATTTCCACATTTTCCCTTGCTTACTCCACAACACAAAGATTAATGTTCCACACTAACAATTTGGTTAGATATTTTGATCAGTCCATATTCTCATATGTAATTTGGGAAATTTTTAGTCATATAAAATACTTAATGACTATGTAAAACGTCAAAAGAAAAACATAAGGTAAAATATATTAAAAATCCACCTATGGTTACAAAAAACATGATCAAGAATAGGAAGATATTGATCCTAAAGAAAACATTATAGCCTGGAATTAACCCATTCCAAAAATCAATCATTTCTCTATACAATGGTCTCTCCTACCTATGATATTCAGTCAAGTTTCTATTTACTAATGTAAATCTTCTATTTAAAAATGTAAATCAGTTTTCTCGTAAGTAATTTTCTTCTAACATACTTGGTGCAAGTTTCCATTCTAATCAAATTTATCCATCTCACTACTATGTGAAAAATCCTAAGACTACATTTCTCAATGGTGAAATGAAAAACTTGCATGATCTATGTGGGAACTTACCACTCAAATGGAAGTGATGTCGGAAAATCCAGCTCAAACTTTGTTTAACAGAAGAAGAGTGAAATAAGAATCTATGACTAATTCTTATTGAACAATGAAAATTTTTATATATCTTTTACAAGAGGAAACTACCTCAACAAATTGAGAGAAAGACTCTCCAAATCCAACAAAATAGGATCTATCCACTAAAGCTGAGAATAGGTTGAGGAAAGATCTCAACCATGTTCATAAACATCTGAACCAGTGAGGAAACAAAAAGATTCAACACTCTCACAATCATATTAGTTTACAAATGTAATGAGAAAAACATGAAACTAAAATTAAAATATTAAACTTAAACTATATACTAAACAATTATTCCTTATAATTCTTACTAACCTTATCATTCCTCCCACTCAAAAATAAATAATGTGGGAAAATCTAACTCAAACAAAATTCAACACAAGAGTAAGAAATAAATATCTGAGACAAATTTTTATTGAACAAGAAGAATCTTATATAGCTTCAACAAATTGAGGAGAGAAAGACTCTCCATATCCAACAAAATAATAACTATGCACTAAAACAAGAGATAGGTTGAGGAAAGATCTCAACCATATCCATGAATATCTCAACTAGTCCATGATAATAGGAAACTAGAAGATTCAACACTCTCACACCCATATTAGTTATTATATATAATGAGAAAAACATGAGAATAAATTCAAAATATTAAACTTAAACTATATACTAAACATTTATTCAGTTTAAACCTTCATTCCTTATCAATGATCCACATGTTTAGAAAAATGATAAGAAAAGATAATGGCAGCAAAATATAAAAAACCACAAATTCACAAATATGACAAGAAAACAATAGTCTCCAACTGATTTTCAAACTAAATGAGTGCAATGTCCAATTAAGAAATCTCAGGATCACTTGCAATGTTCACTCTAAAATCGTTCGAGCAATGCAACTTGTTCATTCATGAGTTCTTTAAGCCTCCGACACGACTAGTAACTTGACATTTCTCCTTTACCTAAACCCTTTGAAAAAAGAGAAAATGTGCATACAATAACATCTCTTTTACTATTAATTTTCTTGAAACAGAAAGAAAATTGTAACATTCCACATTTTCATCTAGAATCATAATTCACTTCTCAAGGTTTCAACACTAAAAATACAACCCAAAATTTAAACAGAAGTGTCTAAATATGACAAGATCCTTGGAGGTGCTTCTTTGCACTGACCATGATACCTTCCCAAACACTTTAATTTAGCATTCAAAGTTGTTCCCCGCAATGATGCACTAATAAAAGAAAAAATTATTATTCAAAGTTGCTTCCGGCAAAGGTGAAGTAATAAAATTAAGTGCGTTTAGAGAACTCTTACTCACATATATGCAATTTATTAATGCGTGAGAGACTTGAATCTCCCAAACTATGCCTGGCACTTAACATGGATTCTGGACTATATTACAAAAGTCTAATTCATGTAATTTGTATCATTAAGTATTAAAGTGGTACAGCTATAATTTGGCATATTACCACCACAATTACTTTGGAATAGTGAATACAAATTTAAACTCTTATGTTGAGACACAAACGAATGAGGTATACACAGATTTTCATAAAAAGAGTTTCAAAAAAATATCTTTACATGTGTTACCATTGTTTCTTCTCTTCAGTGAATCTAGGTGCCCAAAATCCTTGTAGATTATTGGAAATCCATTGTTTCTTCTCTGCAGTGAATCTCATTTGGTATTCTTACACTGTTAACAACTCCCGACTGAGGAGTAAACCCAAACACGGGAGGAGTAATGGTATATGGTTTAATTGCACTCTGTGATGGATCTGAGTGATAGATGTGTGACATAGGTGTAGCAGTTGGTATTCTTACACTGTTAACAACTCCCAACTCAGGAGTAAACCCAAACATGGAAGGAGCATAGGGAGGCAGAGGAGAAGCATGTTTATTGTGAAAAGGAACATCGGAACTACCAATTAACTGCCTTCTAATGGCATCTGAGCTAATTCTATAATTCTACTCTGTGATGAGGCCGAATCTTAAAAGTGTCGTACATGTGTAGTAGTTGGTATACCAGAATCGCCATTTAACTGCCTCCTATAGGTATATGGGTCAACTGTATTCTATAGTACAGCTGGGTCATGAAAACCCAATATAGGTGTACCAGTTGGTATACTAGACCGATGAATAATAGTATCCATTGATGAACAGAAATCTGATGTTGTTCTAGACAAACCTTTTGTTTCATCTCCCTTTAACTTTAGGCATTTCTTTACTACACTCCCATTTTTTCAAAAAATGAAATACTTCTTCCTTGGACCAAAATTGACGTTTGGTAATTGGGTCATGGTAATACTGCAAAACAAATATCCCCACAAGCCTGAGATTTACTGGGAAAGTATTGAAAAGAAAAATACATTTCAAAACTGACTATTTTTTACTATAAATTTATGAAACCCAGCAGAACTATGCATTGTGGATAATGTTAATCTGTGACTATGGAAATTTATTCAGCCAATTATGCTTAAGTATTGTAATCCTCAGATTTACTAGGAAAGAATTCAAAAGAAAAATGCATTTCAAAACAGACTTTTCGTTATGCTTAAGTATTGTAATCCTCAGATTTACTAGGAAAGAATTCAAAAGAAAAATGCATTTCAAAACAGACTTTTCGTTCATACAAATTCATGAAATGGTGAATGATGTTCAACCTGTGACTAGGGGAATCTACTCAACCAAATATGCTTAAAAGAAAAGCATTCAAACTAAGACTACCAGAAGCAGTCCTTACACTCCAAAGATTATCGCTACTATCCATCAATTTTCTAAAACTTTCCGAAAATCCTAGTTGATATTGGAAAATTTCTAACTTTCTTGGAAGGAAAAAACCTGTAGCTCAGATTATGCCTGTAAGTTTGATCTAAAAAACATATACAGTCCCCTTAAGTTATGTTCGTAGCTTCTGCATACATGACTACAATCATGGTTGCATTTGTCTATAGAGCAACTCTTCTGTGATTTAGACATCCATTGAGTCAGTTATGATCGAAAAGCTTTAGCACTAACCTCTATTACTTAGATTTTCTTCTAAGATACATCAGAAGAAATTTTGCAGAAAGAAGACCCCACTAGTTCTTAAAATTTGTCATATGAATCATTTAAAAGTTAAAACATATGCAGTGCAAAACTAACACTGCTGGTTGCAGGAGGGAATGAGCATTTCAATCAGAAGAACATGATCCCAGATTTCTTTTGAAACTGGGAATATGCACAAATTGTGCAATAGTCAAGACAAGCATGCTGCACTGCAATTGCTACACAACAATCTATATTCACTAGGCTAACACTTGTTGAATTTTACGAAGTACATACTCAGGAAATGCACTATTTGCATGAAATATTAATCAAATTCCCGAACTTCTCCAGCTAAAAACAAAAAGCAAGATACGTTGAATTTGGAAAAAAAAGTTTCAATCTATGATAGAGTGTGAGAAGCAGCCATATTGTGTTTTTGTGTTGGTTGTCTGAATTGCAACAACAGCCATCCCTTATATTCGTTTAAATGTAATTAAAATGCATCTAAAACTTTCGGAAAAACAACCAAAAACCAAATAATAGACGTTTTTCTCTAAAACCAAACCAGCACATAACAGACGTTTTTCTCTAAAACTTTAAACAGCTCGGCAAAACAACCAAAACCAAATAATATGAAAGAAGCGAAAAAAAAAAAAAAACAGAAACAGACGATTCAATCCAATGCTAGACATAGGGAAGAGCAAGTGAGCATCAATACCTTATCTTTGTTTTCTGCACTCTCTCTATCTCTGATTTTAGCCTCTCTCTATCTCTGATTTCAGTACGCCATCCCGATTTCAGTACGCCATCCTTTGGGATTGAACGAACGTAGACGTCGACTGGGGATTTCAGATTTTGAGGTCTGTCCATTGGGGATGAACTATTGGAGCTTCATTCTTCGTTTGATGTGTGGCGTCCTCATCAGAGGAAGGAGACTTTGAAACGACTTCTCTGTAATCTGCTCTCTGGAGAGGACTTCCATGGTTGGTGTCCAATGCAGATCGTATTTAGTTTGATGTGTGGCGTCCTCATCAGAGGAAGGAGACTTTGAAACGACTTCTCTTTAATCTGCTCTCTGGAGAGGACTTCCATGGTTGGTGTCCAATGCAGATCGTATTTAATGAGAATGGTCGTTTCCAGTCTGCGTGTATGGACTCGAAGGATTTACAACGCTGAATTAGTGAAGTAAAAAAATTAATGCTAAACGATTTATTTGTTACACCCTCACCACTCCCTTCGTACCAAAAGAGAGTTTCACCACCCTGCTAAAACTAATATATATAATATAATATTTGTGGTGTAGTTTTTCTCACGGAGCTAATTTCACGCCCGTTTATAAATTTATCAATATATTTATATCGATTTTTTTTACCGTAAAGTCGACAGTAATTTAACATATATGAAGTAAAAGAGATAAAAAATAAAAACGGGTTAATAGATATATGTTATTATAAAGGTGGGAGCAATTTAATAATTGGATAAATTAAAAAATAAAATATTTAAATTAGATAAGAATTTTGTTATAAGACATAATATTATTTAATTGAATTTTGACCATGGAATATTATTATTTTTTCTGTAGGGTTTGATTTATTTAAAGCTAATTCATCTTGGCAAAACATTATAAAGGTTTGAAAAATGTATAATAAAAGTTGAATTTCTCTATTTACTTCCAAAATGAAAATGTAAGTAATTAGGTTATAATGTTTCAAATTTGTACACATTTATTTGGCTAAAAACATACAATTTTTTCTAAATTTTTTGTGGGGTTTACGGGTTTCTCATATCCCTAACCCCTTATTGCTCATAGATAACTACTCTAACCACTTGTTTGGAGTATGCAAAGGAGCCAAGGGGTAGATGATAGATGATTATGCCATTTAGCACCATTATCGTGACCATTTATTATCTAGACTGCAAGCCCCTTATCTTATGTCTTTGAATTATCCCCTTCACAACTTGAAACTCATGTTCATAGTAGTCATTGCTCCCTTTATCTTGTCAAAAAGGGACCATCTCTCTTTCTCAGACCTGTTTGAGTGAAGGAGTTGTAGGTGAATTTGATCATCATTGGCTCAAGTGTAGGACCTAGAATCCGGTTTCGGAGAAACGTTAGAATGGATATAGGTTGTAACTATAACATCCCCATTATAATCTCCACATTAATTAATGCATAATGTAGATATGAATATGTCTATGGCGAAGCAATGTTATATGATAAATGCATTTTATGAATTTTAATAAATATAATGTGATACTAGCTACTAGGAATATTGATAAAGATGGGAGTTGAATAATCAACAAGAGAGGGGGAATTCCTAGGGAGTGTCTAAGAGTGTCCCAAGGGGGAAATGGTTTATGAGTATTAATTCAAACCCATATTTTTGAATTTTTTTATCATTTGCAGAAACCTTCTATTTTTGTTCGAGTGTATGAGAGACAAATTATTGAAGACCTCTCATAGGGTGGGTGTGAGAGTCACATCCCATAATTATTGGAGAGCATGGGACTAGACTAGAATCAACATTGGGTAGAGTGAGAAGTCAACTATCTTGGGAAAATAGAGGAAAAATGTTTGGGGAGATTAGACATATTTTCACATTCACTCTTTCCATGGAAAACAAGGGGAAAGAAAGTGGGAAAATAGAAAAATGGAACTAGACCAAGAAGGCTCGGTGAGTTCTAGAGAATTTTTTGAGCATTCTAGAGATGAAGATTGAAGATTCGGGTTGTCATACCTGAAGAATGAACTCCTATGGAAGTTTCAGTGTAACAACAAGTGTTGTAGTGGGTTGTTGGTAGTTTTCCTCGAAGTGAGTTCCCTTGAGTTCCCAGTTATTTACCTAAGCTAGAGAGACCTTGATAAACGAATGAGGTGTGCAATGGATTGACAACAATGAAGGGGTACATTCTTTGAGTTTTGCAGGTCAAGAGAAAGAGAGTTGGAGGAAATTCAGGATAGTTGTAGGAAAATACCAATGGGTTGTGAGGTATTTAGTTGTGATTGGACTATGAGATCCACCTTTATTTTTTGGATTCCTAATCAAATCTTGGGGGTGACTTTCTATTGATATTTGGAAAAATAAGTCCATGGTTGAGTGGAATGTCCTTCTCAAGCAACTGGTTGCACAAACATTTTTAAAAAGATAAGTGTTTACCTATTTTTTGAGTTATTTAGTGAGCTTAATTGTTATGTTTAACTATGTGTATGTAAATGGTTTATTTGTTCTTGTGAATTAATTTATTAGTTGCATTGATATTCATTTATAATCGTGTGGATGCATTTACTTATGGTTATTAGAATCTAGATAAATCTATGTATAATTTGTGGTTGGTAAACCACAAGAAATGAAATAACAAGATTTTATTTTTATTTTTAAGTGTATCATTGTTTAGATAATTAGTTACAATTTGCTTTCCTATCTTTGAGGGATTGAGTGTAGTCTTTTAGTCATTTCTCTCTTTTATTTGAAACCCAAAACCATAGGAGAAGTTTCTCCATCAACAAAATTGGCTATAATACCTCAGCATATTGTGTCTACGTTAGTTTAAGGTGTTTCTCTTGGTTTTCTTTTTTTTTCTTAATTTCTTTTTGTTTTTATTGTTGAGTTCAATCTTTTAGAAACTTGGACTTTATTTTAAGTCCTTGAATCTAGTCTTTTTCTTTTCTTTTCTTGAAATTCTTGGTGTTGTACACTTTGTTTGTAAGTATCAACAACATACATAGAAAACCTATAAGAGAAAAGAGTGTGTACATACCCACCTTTCCCTTGGTGACAAAAAACTTTATGTCCTACAAAGGGGTTTTTTTGCATTTTTTCTTGGTGAAGGTCTTTTTCAGGTCTCTAAGGGTTCGCTTGAGCTATCTTGGCTTCTATTAGTATCTCAATAGTCCGAGAATTTATTCTTTATTTATAAAAGAAAATAAAAATAGGTTTGTTTCATTCTTTTCTGGTTTTGAGTCTCTTTTTGGATTTGATTTGTGGTGTAAAGAGTTATTTCGAGTCTTTTAGTTTCACTATTGTTTTCACTTTCTATTGAATAATACCAAATTTTTGGTTTAACAATTGTTATGTCTTTATCCTTTGCATTTCCATCTTGAATGCAAAAATAAAAGTTGCATTTCTTTTCATTTTTTTCTTTTACTCTATTTGCAAGAAATCAAGCAAAAACAGTTTTAGGTTTTTTCTCATTCATGAATCAAAAGACAAAAGAACAAATCTTAGTTGTACATAGTTTTATTCCTCTTGCATTCACATAAACGTTAGTTGCATTTGTAGGTGTCTGGGGCTTCTTATTTTATGACAGTGGCAATTTTAAATTTTTAAAAAGAAAGTCAAAAGTTGCATATCTTTTAAAAGGTTGCATTCCATTTTCTATTAAAAAGAAAAGTTACATTGCATACATGAAAATAAAAGAGAATTGCATTGAAATTTGAAAAGCGTGCATCAAACTATTCATAAATGCTTATTTTCTTTTGAAGGATAAGCTTTGTTTCATAAAGATAACAACATTCTTCTAGTGTTTCCTTTATGTAGTGGCATAAAACACCCTTGAGTTGCATGATCATACCTATTGTGTAAGAACAATCTCAAAAATGAATGTTAAAATTAAAATTTAGTAGACTTTTATTTCTAGGGTTCATCAACTACGTAACACCCTATTTTTCCCATTACTATAACTATCATAACACTTTATGTATTTTTATTTTTGAAGCATGTAATTACATTCATTATTAATTAAAAGACAAAATGCAATTGACTCGGAAAGAATCCTTGAATACTAAACATGATACCATGAGTGGTACTATTGAGGTAGAACTCAGAAGTTTAAATGAGGAAAATATGAAGCTTCCTCGACAAACCATCCTAAACCTACACGAATTGAATGCACTAACTATCCAACATACCCATATTGAAGTGACCCACGAGACATGTTAATGGTGATTAGGGTGGGTGGTTGACTAGTTATAACTTTTGTCTCATTTTGTACTTGGAGGAATGAAGGGTCAATTAAGACTCTAGCTAGAACGATGCACATGATATTTCTCTTTGATTTGACATGGTGGCACAACGGTCTTTCTACTAATAGAAGTCATAGTGGATTCATGGAGGAGGAGAATGTTCCAAGATGAAAAAGGAATGAGGAAGAAGAGGGTAAAGGTGGAGTAGAGTCATAAAAAAAAACATTGATATTCTCTACATAAGGGGGAGTAGAGTCATCAAAAAAACATGAAAGTGGTTGTCATTCGAGAAATGAAAATAATCCATATACCAATCAAAAAATTGGGCCTCAAAATCATACCAAACATATACTTCTCGATTATATTCATCCCTCATTTCCTCCATAGTATATCTCTCATGTATGCTATGAAAGGACCTTTGAACATTGTGACAATTGTCCCTGATAGCTTGTAGACCCTCTTGGAGATGGTGCTCAAGGTTTCAATATTCTCTTCAATTTCCATGAGAAGTCCAATATCCATTTGAAATACCACATATAATATACCAAATGAAATTTCTTAAAATTATCTATCGAGTGGGAGTGATCTAGTAGAAATATGAAGACTTTGTGAAAAATTATAAGAAATCAACCATATATTCACTTCTGTAGCTCCAATTTGGATGAATTGTTTTTGATATCATTGGAAAAAACCCTAAAAAATGAAAATTTTAAAATGTTGATATCTTGACTTCCTTGACTCCATTTCAAATTACTTGTTTTTTAAAATAGTTTTTTTCTAAGAGAAACTCATATATACAAATTGTTTCTACAAATTGTACATAGAAATATATGAAAATTAACCATAATTTCATGTCCCTCTTTTTCTTCTCCCAAATAATATGTAAAAATAAAAAAAACATTGCCCACATTTCTTGCAAAAGAAAGTGCTTTGATACCACCTATTAAGAACCATAGTAGATATACAAATATACTCACCAAAAATATTGAATACACAATAGATCCACATATAAATATATAAGAGCCAAACTTTTATTATAAGAAAACCCTTGAGGTAGGGAAACACTATACATTGGATCCTATTATGGAAGGGATCCTCTCTTGCTCAGTTGCCTCTTTGATGGGGAATCCTCCAATTGATACACCAATCCAAATACAATAATTCTCTTCATATCTCGTTACATTATTTAAACCCCTTTATAAAGTGCTAGCAACCACCTAAGAACATTCTAGAGGAAGAACCTTCCAGAATCATAACCTTCTAAGAAGTCCTCTTACATTTATTATATCTACCATAATAATATTTTTTTAAGACTATAGTGGAGCTAGTCCACCTTACATTAAATGACCTCTAATATTATAACTATGGGCTGTAATAACCCTCCGGGCCAAGAAAATCTACTCAGTCAACT
>ML800213.1:49826-132804 GCA_009831015.1 Picea engelmannii | reverse complement strand
ATGAATAGTAACACATCATATCATCTGTCAATCACATCATAATCAAATATATCAGGTCCAACATCAAAAAGGGTCCAGATCACTTGCGAGCAAGTGTCCTCAAAGAATAAGTGTCCTCAGTGCGCCAGAGCGGGATGTTACATGGGCCCTCTGCCCCCACACTATCTCTCTAGTTACCTAACAAAAGTAGCAATAAGACTCTGTGAAGGTTTGTGCAAGTCACACTGTAATGTACCCAAATATTTACGTAAAAAAAAATATTAATTAGGGTACTTTGAGTTAATCCTTTGTCTCAAAAACGTTCAGACATTCATAGCCATACTTGTACAACAATCCTATTGTCTATTACTTCCTATAAGTGTTGAGTTATACATGTATATAAGTAGATAACTAAGGATATTTAGTTTTTCATAGAGAACTTAATACTATTCACCATCTTCATTTTAGGTTTACATCCCACTTATATGATATGGAGGTGTAACTACCTAGAACCACTATCATGTTAGTGGAATGGTCATATATGTAAGGCCTTATAGTTACCATTCCTATATACCACTATATAGTCTGTTAATGAAGAGGTTAAATATTAATTAGAAAATACATTTAACCATATATCATTTAGGCATGTATTGGTCATTGTTTTGCATAATTGAATTTTGTAAAGATGAGAAAGCCCATAGAGGTTAAACTTAGAAAGGTTATAGTTATGTTTGATTTCACTAAAATACTTCCTCGATAAGTAAGGAAATTTACACTATCTTACTTCAGTTGTGTTAACGCATTGACAGTTATGTTCCACATGTAACCATAATTGTAAGGCAAATTTATATCCTAAGTAGGCTGCCCAACGTACCTCTCCATTGATATTCTGAGCAATGACATAGATCGATGCTATCTTGCCTTAATGCCCTATGATGCCCTGGGATAATTCCATTCAGTTCAGTACTCGACTTATGTACCCCAATGCATTATTGACAACCTACCATACTCACATGGCCCATGTATGGTTATCACCCATCCCCATTACTCCATGCGAAAGGTTATTATAGATTTATCGTGTTCATTCCCGCCTTGGCTCTGGGAAGAAATGTGAGGCATTTCATACCATTCCTTGTTTGGCATTCATCCTCGCATGGTGCTCATGAGTTCATGATTTGTTTTTTGTTCTAGGTGGAAGAGAAACTTGGAAGTGACCTTCTCGACGGGAAACCCTTATGCGATGTAAGTCAACCTTTGATTGTTATTTCATTTTTCCATCCGAATTGTTCTTTATCATCAAGAAGAGCCTTCAATTCTCTGGTCCCTTGGTCAGTTTTCTCGGTAGATTTTTGGGTTTTATTTTGGGGTTACTGTAGTATCATGGCATCGAAGTTACCCTATAAATGCTCATGTTTCTCCACCATGGACCCTTTCTTTGTGCTACTCATTATTTCGAGACCGAGCCATTTTCCTTTTGTCTAAGAACTTGTTACTGTGTCTTTTATAATTATGCCTCTAGGGCATATTATTTTGGATTGAACTATGGTTACTCGGCCCAACTTCTTTCATCGTCTAGTCCTTTAGTTGACATAGTTTCATATCCAGGTTTTTCTTTACTTAAGTGAATAACAGACCTTTCGACCGTAGAGAATATTGTTACCTCTCCTGGATTTCCCAATTTTGATTTTCCTCCCTTTACTATGATAGTGTTTTTCTTATTTCTGGAAGATTAAATAGGTTCTTCCAGTTACCAAAGGTTAACAATCAACTCAGCCTTAGACTAACAATTTGGAATCCTTTTCATATATTAGGAAAAATTGGGGTTCTTTCTTTGGTACCTATTTTCTTATAAGTTTGATTGTATTACCAGGGTCATTCGCATCTGGTGTTCATCTCCTCTCGGCACAGGATTGATCTTGTAATCTTTGTATTTAATTAAAAAATCCACCAGTGTTATTATACTGATTAGTGGTGATTCTCTATTGGCCTGAGGAGACCAATCCTTCCTGCTTATATTTAGAATTTACATTGGTTTATACTTCCATGCAACTCATGTATCTCTTTATGATCATCGTACATGTGTTATTCCCTCACACATTTTCTTTGGATTATTTATTGGTATTCATCACTAATGTTGGGCCCTTTGGTTTTGCGAGGGTACCCATGAGGAATTCTTAGGTTACTCTTCCCCCTTTCGGTCTGGAAGGTACACAACTTGGCACAACAACGAAGCTATTTTGTCCCTCCATTAAAGTTAAGTATTACTTTGTTCAAGATTTCCTATTATTTTTGTTTCTGAACTTTGATCATCGTATATCTATTGAATAAATTGTAATGGTTTTTCCTTAATATTTGCAGGGTTTCGACAACCCAATAGTCTGGGAGGCAACCTCTATCATTCTCCCAAGAGGTATTCAGGTTCCATCCTATCCTTTCCAAGATGGCCTAAGCGACTCAGGGTAGAAATATTTGATTAAAGAATTAATTCTGTGGTAGAGATTATTCACTGATTTTACCTCTGTTACTTGTCTTCGCAATCAACAAGAGAGTCGGTGTTAAAATTGTATAATTGGCTGAAAGGATTTTGTTGAGTTCTTGTTATGTTCTGTTTCGAACATTAAAGGAAAATAAATACGATTTGATTTCTCTTATCATATTGAAATCTATCTTTCAACAGTTTGAAGTTAAAAGATAATGTGAATAATGCACTATTAATTTCTTTCTCATTCCTCTAGCTTTTACTCCAACCTTTACCATTGCAAGTTCGGAGTAGAATAAAAGGGTATTGAGAGTGTAAAATTCTTGTAATTACTATTGGTCAAAGCAATTAGGTATTATAAAAGTTCTGAGTCTATCAATGTAACAAAAATTAATTCTAGAACATTTTCTTTATATTTATATACATATATATAACAATTTAATATATATACATATATACAACCATCACTTTAATTTCACAATGGGTCTGTGTAACTGCTAGAAATTTTATATTAATTACCCAATGCAGGTGCCCGTCTTTATGATTGTAAACGGCCATTTCTATGTCATTTACTGTAATGATTGCCGAATGGACAATACATGTATACATTTATGACCCCATTGGTATAGTTTATTAGCATTTGGTGGATCCCCTCATTATAGTAGTTATTCATTCCACTTTCGTAATTTTAGTCTATATAGTTGAAAGTAAACTTGAATATTTTAACATCATAAGATCTTATAAATGGTGGAAAACTTTTAGGAATTCCTATTTAAATATACATGATTAATTTATTACTTTCTTATGCTATAACTTTATCTCTGTCATGTCTAATACATAGTGGTTGGTAATGCTATTCGTTATTTCCATTCTATTTCCTATCATAGATAAAAATCCCCAAACATTTTATCAGTTCACTCAATATGATAATGGGTTTGTTCCTATACAAATGTTCATGCTTTATTCCTATAGTTTATCATATTACAACATTAGGAAAATCTAAAGAAGGGATTCTTTCACATATTTAACTAGAAGTATATCAAATGGAAACGGTAACATACATCCCTTAATTAGTTCGACAGAAATATTCCTTTAGACTTCATTAAACCCATTTGACAGATTTAAGTTTAACAACATTCGACAAGTTTTCACTCATGGAAATACTTTGATGCAGAATTAACATGTACACTACATCAGTATATAAAATCATTCAAATAGAGAAGGAGTAGGCCAACATATCTGAACCATTTTGTGGGAAGACAAAGGGAATAGCCACGTTCATCCCAACCATAGAACAGGGCATCCAAATCACTTGTCCTTAGCAATGTCTCATTTCAAAAGTCTTCTCCTTACCTCACACTCAACAAGTAGTGCTCATAACAACAAGCAAAAACCAGAGTCTTTTTCCCAGCATACTAGGCAGTGTCCTGCCTCCTTACATATGATATATCCAAGATTATCCTTGCCTAGGTATTTTCCATCCCTTGGGAATTTTCACAGCTTTCCAAATCCCTAATTTTTATTTGCTACTTGTAATAATCAGCCTTGAGGTAGTTCCAACATGTTCCCCACTCATGGAGTTATGGTTAGCTGATTTCAACATGGTTGTTCCATTTGTCCTACTGCAATTAATTATAAAATATTATGTTTCATACAAGTGTCATAGTCAAGTAGTTCGTTGGGTCAAATCAGATCTCTGCCCACCGTCATAAATCAATAATTACAATTTATCAAATTTGAAATTCGGAATTGCAATAAATGGCAAAAAAAATTCAAATTTGAATTTAATAAAAACAAAATACTTTTCTAAGAAATTTGAATTTCAAAAATACTTTATTTTTGGGGATGTCACACACACAAAGAAATTGGTGTTTCCTAAAAATTTGGTGCTTAGGAGTGGATATTGGTGTCGTTTTGCTGAGATAAAGAGATTGATGTCTCTTGCTAAGTTGGTTCTTAGTGGTGGGGATTAGTGTATATAGTATATTGGTGTCTATGAATATTTGTAAGAGTGAGTTGGTTCTTACTAGGATTTGTACAAGTTGGTATTGAGTTCTCAAGTAGGCTCATGCTTGTAAGAATAGGTTGGTCCCTACAAATAATTATAAAGAGATTTTTTGTGGTTTTCTGTTTCAACATAAGCACTTTCTTCGATATTCTACAATTAATAGATCTCATATGTGATTGTTTTCTTATGGTTGATTCAAATGTTTGAAAAAGTAAAAGATTATGTTACACTTATTCACCCCCAACTATAACTATAAGTGTGTGCTAAAAAAAATAAATTGTTAAGATAAATATATGTATCTTCTTTTGATTTATGGAACATATAAAAATTATAAACTTATATATATTCCCCCACTTGTTCTTGGAATCAATTAACTTTGTATATCTCCACATAATGCCTAAAATTTCAATCTTGAAAAATATACATTTTTTTATGTTGTTCCATGTTCTTGAAATAATTTTTAATTAAACATCTCTATATATTTCTATCTATATCCATATTTCCTTTCATTCCACAAAAAAATTGAGAGAAATAAAATTACTTACTTGTTCTAGCATTTGTATATTAGGTTTCTTTTGTATGATATAAAATTTCAGATACCCTTCTCTCTACAATATCTACGTTGTCTTCATAGACATAATGATGTTACTCTACTCTATACTATAGGTTTTCTCTTAAAAAAATATTAAAAAGTATTAAGTCCTTGTTAGTCCCCTCTAACTATGTCTCTCTACATATATCTCCTCTCACCCAAACCAATGTTTTGTCTACAAAGTGTTGTGATCGACAACACCTCCATAGATACCGTGGTTGATATTTTTATGGCCAAACAATACAATTGTTGTTCTCGTATATATACTCTTTAAATCATATAATTGAATTTGTAAACTTTTCCTTCTTTGTAATTTGCTTCATAAATATTTTGAAAACAAACTCATGAAATATTTCAATATGCATAAAAATCAATTTCTTATGTTGTATTCTTATTTAATCATTTTCTTTATTGTATAGCCTGCAAATTTAGGTATCATGGATACTTCGAAAACCTAGTGACATGTTTCTGAAGTGGTTGAATTGTGCTTCCTCCCCTGAATTGTTTAAGTAAATGACTCCTTTTATAATGAGTGATGTCCCTTTGATTCAATGAACTTCAATGATTATTTTCTTTCAACGTATTATGTGCTTCCTTCTTTATTGGTATCAATTAAATGACTTGTTTTATAACTAGTGTTGTCCCTTCGATTCAATGAACATCAATTATTATTTTGTTTCAATGTACTGTTTGCTTCCTTCTTTATTGGTATCAACCAATGGTTATGATTCACACATTTGTGGCTATTTACCTTTTATGAATCCAATTTTCATTAAATAGGATGAGCGATCATTCCAATCTAACCTTCATCAATCACAAACAAAACCAACAAAACCCGATCTTCAATTTTTTTCATTTTCACTCTCACCCTCTTTGAATTATCAAGCTAGATAGATGGATGTTTCGTAGCATGATATTCAATTGTTTTTCATTTTCACTCTAACCCTCTTTGAATTCTCAAGCTAGATAGATGGATGTTTCGTGTTACAGTCTGAGAAGGTTGATATTTCTCTAATACCATGAGATGTCCAAATCACATATGATTAATTATATGGACTAAACACCACTCACATAGTATATATAATTTATTATCATGAAGTCAATTAATACATTGAAAATGATCCTCTCTCTTTTATAGAATTCATAGGTGGTTGGATAAACTAACTACCAAGTATAAATGGGTAAAACATTTCTGGTTCTTATCTATTTTCCAATAGAATTGTCTAAAGTGAGTTTTTTTAAATAATTGTACTAATAAGCCAAGTATAAATGTAACGAGCCTTCTCGTTATGACAATAGCCTCACATAAAAAGTGCAATTTTATTTTTTTTGTGTGTGTAGGAAGGTAGTAATGACATTATACTCAACATCGCAACACGACGATGAACACAATGCATGCAACTCACGCCACAACAAACATAACGACCTAACATAAAATCACATCAAGCACCTGGAAGCAATGTACGACATTCAATCGATGAAGAATAAGAATGACTACTCGCCCGTCCTACCCTGCAATTGTTAGGACCTCCACGACACATAAGAAATGCTTGATCCAGATTATTTTCGACACGAAATGAGAGCGGAGATATAATAAATAAATGCACAGAGATATCGCATATATCCAGTAATATAACATAAATATATTAGAGATGAAACCATTAACACAGAGATACAGTAATACACGATTTCTATTAATGAAATAAATGTAGAGAGACTGTAAAAATACAAAGTGAAAGACTCGCTAGAATGGTGGCAGCTTATCTTTGAGAAGAGATGTGACACTTACTCGCATTCGCAAGAAGATGATTACAATGAGGCTCTAGAGGCCTTTTTTAACAATAAACAGGAATTCCAAAAGTCCTAGACATCCAAAAACCTAACTCTAGGAGATGAAGTGCCAAAAGTCATGTGGGCCCCGTTTGGGTAAGTGAGTACATCAACTTCTCGGTGTCGTAACTTTTGCATACGATCTTCGTTTTAGGCGTGTGATAGCTCGTTGGAAAGGTATTTTAAAGGAGATTGATTTTGGGGGATAAATAATACCTTTAGCTATCATTGAGAACCTCGATCTCAAAAAATCTTCATTTAGGCCCTCAAAATGGCCCCGGAAGTTAAAACCTACTAAAAATTGTAAATTGTCAAAATTTCCATAAAACTGTTTTGAGGCAGTCGGAAAAGGTGGGAGGCCACTGATATCCACTTGGATCAATCCTACCTCCTTAGGAAGCAATGGTCTCCATTGCGTTGAGTTCCCGGGGGAGAGGGAAAAGCGTTTGCTGGATCTACATCTGGATGAGCCGCTTGTATTGCTAGAGACGCCGCACTGCTTAGTTTGTGGAAGTCTGTCATGAACCTGTTGAAGTTGAGGTTGTTCAAAAAGTCAAGCTACATGAGAGGAAGGTGTGAAGAAGGATTTTTTGTGCTTTGTTGCAACCTTGTCGACCTGCTTTTGTTGGATAGAAGGTGCATGGGGCAAAACTGTAGTGGTTGCAATGTCCTTTTGTTCCCCTTTAGAAAAGATTGTGAAGAAGATGAATTTCATAGTATGAGATACTACCTTGCGGCACTTTTTAGGTGGAACAATAGTTGGAACTACCTCTAGTATTCTTTAGAGATGACCCCCCAAAATAACAATGACACTATGGGGTCGAGACTCATAAACAAAATGGCACTTCCACATATATGGTTGGCCCAAGAGAACATCACAGAAATCCAGTGGGGAAACATCACATAATACCTCGTCATTGAAGGGCTGGATGTCGTATGACAATCGACATTACTAGCTAACATGAAGATCTCGTCCTTGGCGAATCCACCCGATGTTGTATGGCTGCGGGTGTGGTGTTGTCGACAAACCCAACTATTTGACGACCTCTGCTGAGATGAGGTTCTTCTGGCTTCCGCTATCAACAATAAAATGTAGTGGGGTCCCCTTCACTTACATCTATGAATGAAAAAGGTGCTCCCCCTCTTCAAGATCCATTGGTTCTTTTGGTTGAATTGTTGCGGTCACGATAATAGCAATGGGGTCTGCGTCAATGATCTGTCCTTTACCAGTATTTTCAGAATCAGATTCTAAATGAGGGTTCGGCTCCTTGTCTTTGATCTCGGCCACCAATGACTATTTTGAGTAACATTTATCGGTGTTGTGCCAGGGGATTTTGTGGAAATAAAACCATTTTCTGGTGTCCTTCTTTGTCTTCCCGTGACCCTTCTTTTCCTGTGCCTTGGACTTGTTTTCGGGAGACTATTTGTTAGGGTCATCTTTGTCATACTTTGGTTGTTGTGGATTTGTAGACTTGAATTCCTGTTTGTTTTGGTGCTTAAATTTCTGCTCAATTTTAACAGCATATCGATAAGCAGCACCGAGTGATGAGATGTCCAGAAAATTCATTTCAGTCTCGATGTATCTATGTAGAGCCCCACGGTATTTCAGAACCAAATGTTGCTCGGAGTCTTTGATACCCAACTTGGTTCGCAAGTTATGGAAGGTATTGGTGAACTACGAAACTTCTTGGCCCCTCTCTTGCCGTAGTGTCGTCCATCTCATGTACTGGTCCTCATAGTTTCCAATAGGGTAATACTATTCTTTTACCGCATCCACAAAAAAATTCCAAGTGGGATCGACCCCATATATTCCAGACTCTTCTGTGGAACTTTGGTCCCCGTAAGTTTCCCACCAATGTTTGACATGAGGGAGAGATTTAAGGATTGCGAAGGTGATCTTTTCTTTGTCGGAAAAATTATGAACAGAGAAATAACCTTCTAGCAGAGTTAACAATTTTTCTAGGGCTTCTGCATCTATGTGTTCTTCAAATACAGGAATATCAAAATTAACTTGTACCTTGAAATGAGGGGTACCTCCAAAGTGGTCGCTTGATGAAGATGTGTTTGATGCTATCAATAGGCGTTTAAGGATGTGGGCACAATTCTCCATCATTTCGTCCCTCTGTCGCGTGAGAGCTTGCTCAAGCAACAGATTGATAGGATTGCCTGCTCCGTTGATTTTATTTTCTTCTGCCATTGAGGGTTTCTTGGGTGTGTGAGAGCGATTGTATTAAAGAGAGACAATCTTGAGGCCCAACTTTCTATACTCGGACCTCGTCCGGGACATGCACTGAAAAAAAAAATCAAGAGCAACCTGCTCTGATACCACTAATCCGGGTTATTTTCGGCACGAAATGAGAGCGGAGATATAATAAATAAATTCACAGAGATATTGCATATATCCACTAATATAACATAAATATATCAGATATGCAACCGTAAACACAGAGATACAATAATACATGATTTCTATTAATGAAAGAAATGTACAGAGACTGTAAAAATACAGAGTGAAAGACTCGCTAGAATGGTGGTAGCTTATCTTTGAGAAGAGATGTGACGGCTACTCGCATTCACAAGAAGACGGTTACAATGAGGCTCTAGAGGCATTTTTTTACAATAAACAGGAATTCCAAAATTCCTAGACATCCAAAAACCTAACCCTAGGAGATGAAGTGCCAAAAGTCATGTGGGCCCTGTTTGGGTAAGTGAGTACATCAACTTCCCGGGGTCGTAACCTTTGCATACGATCTTCGTTTTAGGCGTGTAATAGCTCTTTGGAAAGGTATTTTTGAGGAGATTCATCTTGAGGGCTCAATCATGCCTTTAGCTATGCCTAAGAACCTAGATTTCGAAAAACCTTCATTTAGGCCCTCAAAATGGCCCCGGAAGTTAAAACCTGCTAAAAATAGTTAATTGCCAAAATTTCAAGAACACTGTTTTAGTCGAAAAATGTGGGTGGCCATCGATATCCACTTGGATCAATGCTCAAGCCCAGGTTCCCATCGATTTTGACTATTTAAGGTCTCAAGGTTGGCGACTTTTTTGAGGAACAAGGAGGTGTCTACATCCTTCCCGACACAAGAAGACCAATCCTACTAAGCTAAAGACAATCATCCAAACAACCCAACGCACCCAAAATCAATTACACAAGCAATTAAACCCTTATAGTGAGGAAAACCAATCACATTGAATGTTTACAAACCAAGTACAAACATTAATTAATAATAAACATCAACACCCTCAACGGGAAGCGCAACCTAAAAATGACTTCGTCAACTACCCAACCATTAATCAAGGCTAAATGGTCAATATCTACGATTTAAATTGACATTAATTACATATCAATTAACCAGTATAAATTTAACATAGATTTACAATCTGACACTAAGTCACATTTCAATTACTCACCAATTACTATTTTATATGAGTAGTGAAATCATTTGTAATTTGTGATTAAGTCAACATGTTAATTTAATTTAACATTAAGAACACTCTAAATTAAAGATTTAACAAATATACATACAATGGTACCAAGTCATAGTATAATTTCTCACGAATGACTAACATAACTTAACAAGGTGAAATCATTAAATGCAATGCTTGTTAAGTAATTAAAATTAACTAAGCCCTTTCTCACAGTAGGTCCTAAGAGACTTATCAATAAACAATGGAGTCTTTGTCATTATTATCTTGAAACTCCTATTAAATATGTAGGTAGTGAAAATTCTAAAACAAGTGAGAAGGTTTAAACCATTACTTCTAAGAAAAGCATTATTAAGAGTAGGTAATGAGTGCTTAAATTTGATTACAGGGTGAGTGGGACAACTCTAAGGTTTAACTTAATGACCAATCCTTTTTAACCCAAACTTCTCTTTAATATTTAAATCCCTTCCATTATCAAACCAAAAGTCACCTTTAGAAATCATTCTTTTCAACGGAACTACTATTTTAGTAAACATTCATTGTCATCACTAATTTAATAATTAAAAATCATTCATTTATCAACTAATCATTTCCATAATTAGTACTCATTCCTTTTTCAACTTGCTTATTAGTCCATCCCTGTTGGCAAGTAATTGAAGAAGCAAGCTAAAGTTAAGTGGAGTCACAAATTAGCAAGGAGATAACGTAAATAAATGTTTAATCGGTAGTAAGATTTAACTCCCTCGTTTTCTTAATGTTTCTGTCGATTTGGATTAAACAAAAAGGGATTTATCCAATTCACTCAGTTTGGACAAAAACAAATTTTAATCTACTACTGAATGGGATTAACCAATATTATCAACATTATCATCAGAAGGAAATGAATCAGTAAATCATTATTGTTGATAGAAAGGAATCAACAAATATCATTGATAATCATCTACGGTAGAATGGGTTTAACCAATTTAGCAAAACACAATGCAACACTCAAGCGAAAACGCAGCCATAGCTTGAAGGTGAATCGTGGTCATTCTGGCAAGTGAACTTGGTATTAAACGACTAAAATCGTGGGTGAATTCTACAACAACATAGTCAATGTTTTTAAGCAATTTCGTGGGTGTATTAAAACAACAAATCAGTCAGTCTATCAGAGCAATTTTGTGGGCGAAAACAACAAGCTCAGAAAAACATTTTAAAGACAAAAATCATGGGCATTTATGGCAACCTTAGACACGCATTTGAATGGAAATTTCATGGGCCTTCAACAGTAAAACACAAACAAGTTTTTAAAGAAAAAAGTGGTTGATTCACAACAAGAAATTGGATGAATTGAAAAGCTAAAAACGTTGGCAAATTTCAACATCACACACTCCGTTTTAAATTTCAAAACTATAGTCATTCACAGCAAAACAATCATCATTTTGAAGGCGACTTCGTGGGAAATTAAACAACAGTCTATTCCAACCTTTAAAAGCAAAAACATGGGTAATTTAACAACAATCTGTTCCCACTTTAAAGGCAAAAATCATGTGCCTTCAAACAACAATCTATGTCAATCTTTAAGAGCAAAAACGTGGGTATTTAAGCAACACTTTGGTAGTAGGATGTTGTTAAGCATATCTTAGTCTTCGATATGGGAAAAATCACCTCAAGTAAGAAAAAATTCAGACAGAGGAATCAAATCATTTTTCCCTTGCCAGAATACCAATACAACACAAACATGAATAAGCAATAAAAATGTTTTTCCATTTCAGGAGACTAATACAGAAATGAATACATGAAATAAATTTGTTTTTTTTTTTCATTACCTGAATACAAATATATTGCAGACATGAATAAGCAATAAAAACATTTTTCCCTTTCAGGAGACCAATTTAGAAATGAATACATGAAATCAATTCATTTTTCTTTTTCATTGCTAGAATACAAATATAATGCAGATAGGAATAAGCAATAAAAACGTTTTTCCCTTCCAGGAGACCAATACAGAAATGCAGACATGAAATAGATTCATTTTTTTTCTTTTTCATTGCTAGAATACAAATATAATGTAGATAGGAATAAGCAATAAAAAACATTTTTCCCTTCCAGGAGACCAATACAGAAATGAAAACATGAAATAAATCCATTTTTTTCATTGCCAGAATACCCAAAAATTTGAAAGCAAGGAACCAGTTCGTGCATGCAATGCTATAGCCCCAATACAACATAGGCATTAGTAAGAGAATGTGAGGATCCAATTATAAATTTCATGGAATGATTGTAGGAGTTCTATCGGTCAAGGCTTAGAGAAAACCAACTAGCACACAAGATAATCCACACGCAGAGGTCGTTGTGAGATGACAGAATCAACAATCATCTAGGGACAATCATTAAGGGTAGTCATCTAACAGGTTTGTCCTTTGCTCATCATCCTCGCACAGGAAAGCAGGCCGTTGAGATCCATAGGTATTTTAACGCAAAGGTGATGATCGTAGATCAGCCTCCTAGTCGATTGCTCAGGCGAGGACTGGTCATCTAGGGACGAAGGTTAAACAACCACGAAGATCACAATCAACACAGCAAGGTGGTGCAGAGGTGTGGAGAAATGAAGCCATGGGAGTCAATCTATCATCGAGCTAGGCTAAGAAAATTTCAGAAAACCATCTAGATAATTAGTTCACTTACCCAAGTAAAAATGAAGATTCAAGCATAAGCTCTAAAACAATTGACCATACAAACGAAGAAAGCATATCGTTTCCTAATCGCCCACTTTGAATGACATCTCACATGCTCCGTGAAACTCCACCTCGCCGACTATCGAGACTTTATTGGTACCTCCCAGCCAATTCTATGGGTACTCTTCTTCCCCCTTAGCCCCTCGAGCCACAAAGGGGCCACACATTCACTATCCAAAGATTTCGACTAGCTCCCAGTTCGCCTCGCAAGGCCGAGCTACCACTCCTCACCGAGCTGGGTATCCAAACTGCCACAGGTTAAGTCAGTCAAGTAGATATTTCTGCAGTGTAACGTTACACAAACAGAAGAAGATCTGACCTCCATCTCCTCCCTTCATTATATAGAGTTTCGTGGTTCCTTACTTTCCTAAAATCTCGTTTAATTAAGTTTTTAAAATTTAATTCCTAAAAATTCATCCCCTTACAAGTGTCACCCATCCCCTTCATTCCTCCATAAATTAATTTTTTTAATTAATTAATTATCTTTATTTCCCTCACCCACCTAGAGTTACTCCTAGAATCACTCCTAGGTGTCCCCAAATTCTCTTACAGGTTTTAATGGCTTTCCCTATTATGAAATTGCTAGTTCGGTTTAAATTAGAAAGCTCTTAAATGGTAGATATTTTACTAAGTTTGACTTTCCGTTTTTCCCCTTATGTTCCCCTTTTCCCCCTTTTTATGTTTAACTCTTTTCCTAGTTTTCTAATATTTTAGATTTTCCATCTTTCCCCTTTTTAATTATAACTCAAAAAGGCAGGTGTGGAAATTAACCATTTTTTCCTTTTCTCATTTAATGAATATATCAAAAATAATAAAACAATTAATTCCCCCATTTTTTTTTTTATTCGAACAACTTTTTGAATAAATTAAATTTCTTACTCCCTCCGTGTTACAAGATTTAACGAATATTATACTCTTTATTTATTTTATTTTTAATTTTATTATATATATATATATATATATATATCATTTTTTTTTAATAAAAAGGATAAAATTTTACCACTGGCATGATTTAGACCTAGACCTTAATTTTCGTGATGGGCGGCATTTTATTAGGGAAAATGTTTTTAAAAATTCTTATCACAATGTTCATCCTAAGGACGTCTAGGTTCATTCATTTATCAAAACAACGCGACGTGCCCTTCAGGACGCACTAGGTGCTCCAAGGGTTCCACTCACCTCATATATTCCCTTGCACGACATGCCCTCCAGGACGCACTATGTGCTCCAAGGGTGCCACTCGCCTCTTGACTAACTTGGTAGACATAAAAAACCCCTGGATTTAATACTCCGCTAGGTGAACTTGTGGGAGACTAAGGGCCCCTAAGGAATAAGGCCCCCACCTTATTGCGTACCGCTTAGAATTATCGTGAGCGATTGTTGCAATCTGCCCTCATGGCATCGTGGGTCCTCTCAAACTAGGTAAACATTAACCTATAGTTCGAGCCACGGTAGGAGTGCTAGTAGGTTGTGGCAGGGCTACTTTCCACACCTCTCCCTCAACATCTCTAGTAGTCATGCATGACCCCTCTACTCTAGATGTGAGTCTGGTCGATAAGCTATTGTCAGCCTGTATCATCACAAATCATGTCATAACATATCCATATCATATCATCTAATCCTATGCACTAATAACACAGTAAAACAGTCAAACCCTAGTGGTACACTCCCTGAATCAATTCGGAGTCCAAGGGGTTCATTCGATGCCTCTGCATCCTCGAGGTCCAAAATCCTGCACACTCAGTAAAACCGAGTCAATAGCACCTGTCTATATCAATGCAGTTAAACCATGTAATCAACCCATCATGCCTCATAATCAAAATCAAATGTATTAATAGCATAATAATACGGATCACTTGGAAACAAGTGTCCTCTAAGAATCAGTTCGCTCAGTGGGCCAGAGCGGGATGTTACATACACCCTCTCTTGGTCTAAACTTTGTCTGAAAGTTTCATAGTAAAAATGTCGAATACATGTATCACAGTATCATAAGTCTATCTATCAAATAAAAATGGAAACTATTGGCGCATATCATATGCATCCTCCCAGGTCGCCGAGTGCGAATTATAGTTGTCCCACTAGACCTTGACCTGATCTACTATTCGATGCCATAGCTTTTGAATGCAATGATCCAAGATGTGGATCGACTCAGCCATGAGCGCCCCCTCATCCGACACCTGCAAGGAACTCATGTAAATAATATGTGTAGGATCACTAATATAATGTCTCAAAACATATACATGAAAAACATCATTCCTGCACCCCAAAGAATTAGGCAAGGCTAGTCAATATGCCACGGGCCCCTTTCTCTCCACAATCTTGAAAGGTCCCATGAACCTAGGAGAGAGTTTAGCTCCCTTCCCAAACTTAATCGAACTCTTACACAGTTTAACCCGCAAGAAGACTCAATCGTCGACCTCGTAACTACAGTCGACATGATACACATCGACATAACTCTTATGTCAATCCTGCACTTCTTTAATCCTTTGTCTTATTGTTTGAATTTGCATTTCCATTTCTTGGATCGCTTCTGGTCCCATCTCAAAGGCATCTGAAATGGTTGCCCTTAAAGAAACTCGAAAGACGCCATATTAATGGTGCTCTGATAACTGTTGTTGTAAGTGAACTCTACTAGTGGCAATAATTCTTCCCAATGCTTTTGTTGGTCCATCATGTACATGCGTAACATGTCCTCCAAGATCTAGTTCATTTATTGGGTCTGCCCATCAATCTCCAAGTGATACACAGTACTAAAGTTAAGTTGGGTTCCCAAGGCATCTTCGAAACTCATCCAAAATTGTCTAGTAAACATCGATCCTTGATCGGATATAATACTCTTAGGCATGCCATGCAGCCTCACAATCTGATTGATGAAAACTCTAGCTATGTCAGGTGCCTTTTATGTCATACTAGGAAAATTGAGTCATTTCTCCTTGCCGTCAGTGGCAATCCAACAATAAAATCCATCGAAATAACCTCCCATTTCGATTCCGGAATAGCGCGTGGTTGCAGTAAGCCTGTTGGGTGTCTATGTTTAGCCTTTACCTATTGACATTCTAGACATCTGGCCACACAGTTGACTATATCTGCCTTCATTCCCTTCCAGAAGAATAAGGGTTTAAGGTCTGCCCTCATCTTCGTGACTCCCGGTGATCCATGTAAACTTCTCTATGAGCCTCGCTCAGGATCAAAATCCTCAACTTGTCATTGGGCAGTACATAGATATGATTTTTAAACTTCAATAAACCATCTCTATCAAAAGAAATTCCTTCAAATTGCGGTACCATCATTGTGTTTTGTCCGATAAAACCCTCGACCTCTTTGTACTAGTTGTCGTCACACTGTAAAGTTAGAATCTCTTTTATGTAGATTCGTCTGAAGAGGAAGCACTGAATGGATGTATGGTCTCTGACTCAATTCATCTTCCACTTAGTTCATTGTTCCTTTTATGTAAGGAATCTCAAAGTCATACTCACTAAGAAATTTTGACCAATGTCATTATCGCGCATTTAGGTCGCTTTGCGTAAAGATGTGTTGTAGTCCACAGTGGTCAGTCTTTAGTTCAAATTTTTTTCCAACAAGGTAGTGTATCCAAACCTTCAAGGCATATACAATGGCTAACAACTCCAAATAGTGCGTCGCGTAGTTCTCCTTATGCCTTCTTAGTTTCCTCGAAATGTAAGAAATCACTCGTCTGTCTTGCATCAAGACTCCGCCTAAGCCTTCCTTGGATGCGTTAGTGCATACCAAGAAGTCCACATCCATGTCCGGGACCTTTAGTATCAGTGTTGTTGTCAAGAAATCCTTGGGCCTCCAAAATTCTTCCGCGCATTTCTTGGTCCAAACTTACTTCTTGTTTTTCTTCTGCAATTCTGTAATCGGATTTACTATCTTCGAAAGTCCCTTGACGAACCATCGCTAGTATCGTACTAAACCCATGAAGCTACACACTTCTAGGACATTCGTCGGTGCAGGCCATTCCATAATAGCTTCGACCTTGGTTGGATCCACGGTGATGCCTTCGCCGGAGATGACATGCCCTTAATAGTGAGTCTTCAATTGATAAAATGAGCATTTGGACAACTTCCCATACAATTTGTGATCTCGCAGACACTGTAGCACCAAGTGCAAGTGATCTTCATGATCCTCTGTTATCCGAGAGTAAATCAAAATATCATCAATAAATACTTGAATGAACTTGTCCAAGTACTCATGGAACACCCCATTCATCAAACTCATAAATACCCTTGGGGAGTTTGTCAGTCCAAATGCTAAAATAGTAAACTCATAATGTCCAAACCTTGTCTTAAAGGAGGTCTTAGGGACATCATCTTCCTTGATCTATAAATGGTGATACCTTGATCGCAAACTGATATTTTAGAACACCATCGGGCCCTTCATTTGATTGAACAGATCATCAATCCTTGGCAACAGATATTGATTCTTGATCATGGCCTTGTTCAATTCACGGTAGTCAATGCAAAGCCTCCATGACCCATCCTTCCTTCATATGAAAATAACAAGTGCACCCCATGGTGACACACTAGGACATATTAGTCCCAGGTCTAACAACTTCTTCAGTTGCATTCTCAACTCCTTTAACTCCGGGGTTGACATCTGATAAGGTGTTCTAGCTATCGGTTATGTTCCCGATTTTAGGTCTATAGTAAAATCCAATTCCCTCTCTGGAAGCATCCCAGGTAACTCCTCCGAAAATACATCCGCAAACTCTCTCACCACCTGAAGTTGTTCTAAACCTTTTTCTAATCCCTTCTCATTTAACGCAAGGATCGCATAAATCTTGGACCCCTTGCACATGCTCTTCTGTAGTTGTAAGGAATAGATGAACCTCAGGGAAACTCCCTGGTTCTGACCTACAATCACACATATTTGTCCCTCGTCATCAACCAAGATCAACCATTTTGTCTTACAGTTGGGTATCACCCCATGCGATTCCAACTAGTCCATACCAATTACGACATCACAAGATCCAAATATCGTGATGTATAGGTTGGCCGTTGTGACAAACTTTCCCAGGTTAAAGATACAGCCCATAACCTTTCCTCCAACCTTTTTTTTGGATCCTGAGGCCATCTCTACAAAGATAAACTCATCATGTTTGACTGCCTCTACTTTAATCCTTTTTAGCGCTGCATCGGAAATGAAACTCTCGGTAGCACTAGGATCTATCAAAATACTAAGGGTCTAGTCAAGGAAGGTACCTGTCGTCTTGAGCACAGTCGACTGATGCACTACTTGGCAGTTATGCACCTCTGCATTAATCCGATGGGCCTTGCCCATATCTCCCACGGTAGTGGGTTCGACTGATCTGGACGCTCTAGTCCTTGCCACCAGGAAGTCATGCTGGTAGTGTGGCTCCACACACATCCAACACCCCTTCTTAAGTCTAGTACTCCTAGTATGTGAAGTCGAAGATGAATTCTAACAATAAGGCCAAACTCGAACTTCTTGACCTTAAGTTTCTGGGTAACTTGGTGTGGAACATATCAATGAAACTCCAAAATGGGCCTCGTACTCGGGCACCATGTGGCTACCTCGTCACAAGGCGTCGAACTCATTGAGCTGATGCTCAACGAATTCCTTAGAAACATACCTCTCCTGGAACCATTCCTCAAACATTTCCCATGACACATCGCTGACGGCCAGGTTCAAAAGGGGCAGAAGCGTCTTCTGCCATAAAAGAGCACTCCCCTTCAATCGAAAGACCACCATGTGGACCTTCATGCTAGAGGTCGTAAACGCGTAGTGTGAAGCACACGCCTTTCTATACAACTATGATTCGATGACACTAGTGTCCATGACACTCATGGATGCTAGAACTCATCTCTCTCGAGGTCTTGGAGGATGCTAACAGTACTAGCTATTGCTTGTTGTGGACCCTTAGGGGCACCCTCTAAATGCGATCTCCATGAGGACACATTAAGGTTTTTACTTAACACAAGGGTTAATACTCATGGGTTTACTACAGTAGAAAGCCTGGAGATCCACATTCATAGGGTTGAACCTGGATCTGATACAATATCTAATGAGCCTTTTGGTTACGACAACAACCTCACGTCACAAGTGAAAATATTTTGTTTTGTGTGTGTTTGTAGGAAGGTAGTAATGATAGTATACTCAACATCGCAACACGATGACGAACACAAGGCATGCAAATCATGTCACAAAAAACATAACGACCTAACATAAAAGCACATCAAGTACCTGGAAGCAATGTACAACATTCAACTGGCGAAGAATAAGAATCACTATCCGCTCGTCCTACCCTGCAATGGTTAGAACCTCTAATACACATAAGCAAAGCTCAAGCCCAGGTTCCCATCGATTTTGACCATTTAATGTCTCAAGCATGGACATTGTTCTGAGGAACATGGAGGTGTCTACATCCCTCCTGACACAAGAATACCAAGCCTACTAAGCTAAGGACAATCATCCAAACAACCCAACGCACCCAAAATTAATTACACAAGCAACTAGAACCCTTGCAGTGAGCAAAACCAATCACATTGAATGTTTACAAACCAAGTAAAAACATTAATTAATAATAAACATCAACACCCTCAATGGGAAGCGCAAGCTAAGAACGACTTCCTCAACTACCCAACAATTAATCAAGGCTAAATGGTCAATATCTATGATTTAAATTGACATTAATTACAGATCAATTAACTAGTCTAAATTCAACATAGATTTACAATCTGACAGTAAGTCGCATTTCAATTAGTCGCCAATTACTATTTTATATTAGCATTAAAATCATTTGTAATTTGCGATTAAGTCAACATGTTAGTTTAATTTAACCTTAAGAATGCTCTAAATTAAATATTTAACAAATATACATACAATGGTAGCAAGTCATAGTATAACTTCTCCTGAATGACTAACATAATTTAACAAGGTGGAATCATAAAATGCAATGTTTGTTAAGTCATTATAATTAACTAAGCCTTTTCTCACGGTAGGTCCTAAGAGACTTACCAATAAACAAGGGAGTCTTTGGCATTATTTCCTTGAAATTCCTATTAAATATGTAAGTAGCAAAAATACTAAAACAAGTGAGAAGGTTTAAACCATTACTTCTATGAAAAGTATTCTTAAGAGTATGTAATGAGTGCTTAAATTTGATTACAAGGTGAGTGGGACAACTCTAAGGTTTAACTTAATGACCAATCCTTTTTAACCCAAACTTCTCTTTAATATTTAAATCCCTTCCATTATCAAACCAAAAGTCACCTTTAGAAATCATTCTTTTCAATGGAACTACTATTTTAGTAAACATTCATTGTCATCACTAATTTAATAATTAAAAATCATTCGTTTATCAACTAATCATTTGTATAATTAGTACTCATTCCTTTTTCAACTTGCTTATTAGTCCATCCCTATTGGCAAGTAATTGAAGAAGCAAGTTAAAGTTAAGTGGAGTCACAATTTATCAAGGAGATAATGTAAATAAATGTTTAATGAGTGGTAAGATTTAACTCCCTCATTTTCTTGACGTTTCTGCAGATTTGGATTAAACAAAAAGGGATTTATCCAATTCACTCAGTTTGGCCAAAAACAAATTTTAATCTACTACCGAATGGGATTAACCAATATTATCAACATTATCATCAGAAGGAAATGAACTAGTAAATCATTATTGTCGATAGAAGGGAATCAACCAATATTATTGGTAATCATCTACAACAGAATGGGTTTAACCAATTTAGCAAACCGTAGTCCAACACTCAAGGGAAAACGCAACCACAACTTGAAAGCAAATCGTGGTCATTCCAGCAACTGAACTCAGGATTAAACGACTAAAATCGTGGGTGAATTCTACAACAAAACGGTCAACGTTTTTAAGCAATTTCGTGGGCGTATTAAAACAACAAGTCAGTCACTCTATCAGAGCAATTTCATGGGCGAAAACAACCATCTCAGGAAAAAATTTTAAATCCAAAATTCATGGGCATTTACGGCAACTTCATCCACGCATTTGAGTGGCAATTTTGTGGGCCTTCAATAGTAAAACACAAGCAAGTTTTTAAAGGAAAAAATGGTCGATTCACAACAAGAAATTGGATGAATTGAAAAGCTAAAAATGTGGACAAATTTCGGCATCAAATAAATCGTTTTAAATTTCAAAACCTTGGTCATTCACAACAAAACAATCATCAGTTTGAAGGTGACTTCGTGGACAATTAAACAATAGTCTATGTCAACCTTTAAAAGAAAAAACATGGGTAATTTAACAACAATATCTTCCCATTTTAAAGGAAAAAATCATGGGTCTTTAAACAACAATCTATGTCAATCTTTAAGAGCAAAAACGTGGGTATTTAAACAACACTTTGGTAGCAGGATGTTGTTAATCATATCTCAATGTTCAATATGGGTAAAATCGCCTCAAGTGCCAATACAAAACAGACATGAATAAGCAAGAAAGATGTTTTTCCATTCCAGGAGACCAATACAGAAATATAGACATGAAATAAATTCGTTTTTTTTTTCATTGCCAGAATACGAATATAATGCAGACAAGAATAAGCAATAAAAATGTTTTTCCCTTCCTCGAGACCAATATAGAAATGCAGACATGAAATAAATTCGTGTTTTTTTTTCATTGCCAGAATACAAATATAATGCAGATAGGAATAAGCAATAAAAACGTTTTTTCCTTCCAGGAGACCAATACAAAAATGCAGACATGAAATAAATTTATTTAATTTTTTTTCATTGCCAAAATACAAATATAATGCAAACAGGAATAAGCAATAAAAACGTTTTTCTCTTCCATGAGACCAATACAAAAGTGAAGACATGAAATAAATTCATTTTTTTTCATTGCTAGAATACCCAAACAATTGCAGGCAGGGAATCAATTCGTGCATCAAATGCTATAACCCCAATACAGTGCAGACATCAGTAATAAAATGCGAGGATCCAATGAGAAAGGTCATGGAATGATTGCAGGGGTTCTATCGGTCAAGGCTTAGAGAAAACCAACTAGGACAGAAGATAATCCACATGCATAGGTCGTTGCCAGATGGCAGAATCAACAATCAGTCAGGGACAATCATCAAGGGTAGCCGGCTAACAGGTTCATCCTTCACTCATCATCCTCACATAGGAAATAAAGGCATTGCGATCGATAAGTATTTTAACACTAAGTTGATGACTGTAGATCAAGCTACTGGTAGACTTCTTAGGCGAGGACTGGTGAGCTAGGGAAGAAGGCTAAACAACCACAAAGGTCACAATCAACACAACAAGGTGGTCCATACGTGCAGGAAAATGAAGCCATTGTAGTCAATCTATCATCGCGATAGGCTAAGAAAATTTCAAAAAACCATCTAGACAATCAGTTCACTTACCCAAGTAAAAATGCAGATTCAAGCATTAGTTCTAAAACAATTGACCATAGAAACGAAGAAAGTGTACCATTACCTAATTGCCCGCTCTGAATGACGTCCCGCGTGCTCCGTGCAACTCCTGCTCGCCGACCGTCGAGACTTCATCCATACCTCCCGACCAATGCTACAGGTACTCCTCTTCCCCCTCAGCCCCCCGAGCTGCAAAGGGGCCACACACTCACTATCCAGAGATTTCGACTAGCTCCAAGCTCACCTCGTAAGGCTGAGCTACCGCTCCTCACCGAGCTGGGTATCCCAACTCCCACAAGTTAATTCACTCAAGTAGATATTTCTGCAGTGTAACATTATGCAAACAAAAGAATATCCAACCTCCATCTCCTCCCTTCATTATATAGAGTTTTGTGGTTCCTTACTTTCCTAAAATCTCGTTTAATAAAGTTTTTAAAATTTAATTCCTAAAATTTCCTCCCCGTACAAGTGTCACCCATCCCCTTCATTCCTTCATAAATTAATTTCTTTGATTAATTAATTATCTTTATTTCCCTCACCCACCTAGAGTTACTCCTAGAATCACTCCTTGGTGTCCCCAAATTCTCTTATAGGTTTTAATGGCTTTCCCTATTATGAAATTTCCCTATATATCATTTTTTTTTAATAAAAAGGACAAAATTTTACCACTAACATGATTTAGACCTAGACCTTAATTTTCGTGATGGGCGACATTTTATTAGGGAAAATGTTTTTAAAAATTCTTATCACAATGTTCATCCTAAGGTCGTCTAGGTTCATTCATTTATCAAAAGAACGTGACCTGCCCTTCAGGAAACACTAGGTGCTCCAAGGGTGTCACTCGCCTCATCTATTCCCTTGTGCGACGTGCCCTTTGTTGGAAAATGTTTAACAGGTAGCATATGCTTGTCATTGATGGAAAGTACAACAATGAATATGGCATGAGTACAGGAAGAATTTAATAGACAGACATCAGAAGTATTTTAAGAAGAAGTTGCAGAGAAACCTTGATAAGATCAGAAGAAATAGTGCAGAGGATGTTTGGTATGTTTTACAGGTAGCATAAGCTTGTCATTGATGGAAAGTACAACAGTGTGATGGCTTGAGTACAACAACGATGATCAGTAGTGCAGTGATATTCAGGAAGACCAACAACGCAACAATTGTCTAAACGCAACAAACCTTAGTCGTCAAATCAAGGATTGATCTAAACTATTGATCAGGCATGATGAAGTCCAGTAAAGTTTGAGAAGCACTACTGATCATTGGATCCCCTTCAAATTCCCTAAAGAACGAGAGTCATCAGATCGACAAGAAGAGCATGATGAAGAGGAGGGACTTGTAAAGTTTGAGAAGAATTTATGATCGTTGGATCCATTCAAAATTCCCAAAAGAAAGAGGGTCGTCAGATCTAAATGTAGGCAAGAAGAGATTGTTGAAGAGGAGGACAGATCTCAGGTGTTAGATCCAAGCACAGGATCCGACCATCATTGGATCAAAAAGAACCTGCACATCCTTTAAGGTACAAGGAGAAGCGGGCGTAATCGCGATATGAAAAATCATGACTTAATCTGAGCCGTCAGATCAAGGTTGAATCTTGACTGTTGATCTCAGTCCATGTTGTAGTTTCGTGGATCGAAAGTTGAAGAGGTCAAAGAATATTAACATCAAGAATCATGAAATCGTGATATGCGAAATCGCGACTTAATCTGAGTCGTCAAATCAAGGTTGGATCTGGACTGTTGATTCCAGTCCATGTCGAAGTTTCAAGGATCATGTGTTGGAGATGTCAAAGAAACAATGCAACAAGAATGTCGATTTTGCGATATGTGAAATTGCAATTCAATCGCAGTCGTTGAATCAAGCTCAGATCTAGACCGTTGATCTAACTCCATATCAAAGTTTCGTGGATCGCAACATGGAGAGGCAAGTAAACAATGCAACAAGAATGCCGATTTAGAGATATGCGAAATTGCAATTCAATCGCAGCCATTAAATCAAGCTCAGATCTAGACCGTTGATCTAACTCCATATCAGAGTTTCGGGGATCGCGACATGGAGAGCCAAAGAAAACAATGCAATAAGAATGTTGAAATTGCGATATGCGAAATCGTGATTCAATCATAGTCGTTGAATCAAGATCAGATATGGACCATGGAATCATAGGACATGTGGAAAGCGATCGAAATATCGCTGACTTGGGGTCAACGGTGTATAGTGTTGAAAATCGTGAAATGAGAAATCGTGAAAGTGCTTTATGCATAAGCGCAGGGTCATGGACATTGATCACATCGATGGAAGATGGAGGTAGAAGCTAGAGGTGCTAAGCTTGGTCACAGAAATGCCAAAATGAATGAAAGATCTCATGAACACAATCCAACGGTGCAAGTGAATTTGAAGAAAGATCGGAGGGTTACTGTTCTCTCTCACAGTTAACTCCTCAGTTATGAATCTGTTAGCAAAACGAACTCATGATTGCCAATCAATTGGAATTTCAGGTGCTGAGACAGCTGTCATCTTTTTTCCTAAGGAGATGGGAAGTTGAACCACCGTGAGTGTGTATAAAAGAAAATGAGACATACAGCGTGAGGTTGGATGTTCTAGATGAAAATGAATGAAACTGAAGAAGACAGGAGGGCTACTATTGCACGACACAGTGAAACTACTAGAAACCATTGATGGTTTCTACCAGAGGATGCGAAGAGACTTCAATGTGATTTCCAGAGGAGCTGAAGAGTCACATGGAATCTGCCAGTAGAATGAATATGATTCATGGAAGAAATTTAGAGTTGGATGAGGGTTAGAACTCGTAACTAAAATAGAAAGGATGAGCTTGACTGTAATAGAGAAGATGAAGAGTCTCAACTGCCAGAGAGAAAAATGAATCTCGGCTTAACACCTAGTGATGATAGACAAAGGGGTTGAACTGCCAGAGAAGTTGAAGAGTCGCGATGATGATCACGCATAGCACTTGAGATGTGGGGGAGATTGGTGCATTATGAACATGCAGAGGAATGGAGAATATTGAATGCATAAGATGCACAGAATCCATATATACATAGTACAGAGAAGAGAAGCGGTTGTTGTTTCTGTTGGAGTTTGTTGTGGTTGTTGTTGTTGAAGGTGATTCATGTGTGAAGAAGGAGGAGAGTGCAACATATAAATTGAATAGAAGAGGATCTGTGTAGTGAATGGACATGGCACATAGAGCATAAAAAGTAGAAGAACAGGTAGCGCAAGTCATGTGTGCAGGAACGCAGTGAGGCAGACAGAGCAACGAAATGCAACAGAACAATGATGAGTCTGGTAAGCCATTGTTGAACATTATATCACTATAATAAGTTTTAGTAGCAAAGATTTATATTTCAGGGAGATTGGGAGGTGGTAGGGAGGATTGTTGTCCTCAAAGGTTCAAGTGGGTGCTTGAACACAGGGAGTTGTAGCTTCCATCTAGTTGCAGCCAGAGAAATCAGGGTGGCAGGGTGGTGCAAGGGAGAACTCATGTTCTCTCTTATATAGGTTGTTGCCTGTATGATTGGAAATTGGTGCTTCCATCCAGTTGGTGCTGGAAACACTCTGGGAGTTGGTGCTTCCTTCTAGTTGGTGCTAGAGAAACTAGGGAGTTGGTGCTTCTTTCTAGTGGGTGCTAGAGAAAACAGAGAGTTGGTGCTCTCAGCAAGTAGTAGCTTGAAAAATAGAGGTTGTAGTCTCATTATGATTTGGTGCTCATATGTATGATAATGTAAAGAATGTAAATATTACTTATCATATAAAGAAAAAGAGGTTTTTACCCTTTATGGGTTTCCTTAGGAAATATTTGTCTCTGTGTATCACATGTGTGTGACTGATCTTGAATATACTATTGCTTACTTCCTTGCACTATTGTGATTGTCCTTCAGTGTTTCTGCAAAGAGTTTAAAAGAAACATAATTGTTTAATCACAGTAACAACTGATTCACCCCCCCCCTCTCAGTTGTCCAACAATTGGTATCAGAGCTGGCCCCTTTTATCTAAGGGTAGATCCTATAGCTTAAACATGATAAGCCATGAAGGGACTTCAGTCACTAGGCCTCCTCTATTTGATGGAACGAATTTTGCCTTCTAGAAGGTTAGAATGAGAACATACCTAATGGCCTTAGGAGATGATGTCTCGGATGTAGTAGAGACTGGATACATAAAGCCTGTTGTGATAGCTTCCAAAGATGATAAGTTAGAATTTAGTTTTAATGCTAAGGGAATGAATGTTATCTTGAATGGACTTGCAGAAGCTGAGTTTGTGAAGGCAATGCATCTTCAAATTGCTAAAGAAATGTGGGACAAACTCATTAACAGTTATGAAGGTAATGAGAAGGTGAAAGATGCCAAGCTTCAAACCTACAGAGTACAGTTTGAAAATCTACAGATGAAAGAAGATGAAACCATTGGGAAGTATTTTCTTAGAGTTGAAGAACTAGTAAATGCAATGAAATCACTTGGTGAAAAAATCGAGGAACCCTCTTTAGTTCAGAAAATTTTGAGATCTTTGCCAAATAGGTTCAACCCAAACATCTCAGCTATAGAAGAACTTAATGATATAAATACTTTGTCTTTTGATCAACTTTTAGGAACGTTGACTGCATATGAAATGAGGATTGTTACAGATAAAACCACCTCTAGAGAAGAACCATTTAAAGCAGATAAGAATGAGGATTGTGAGCCTGATGAAATTGAAGAAAAATTCGTGAGAAGATTAAAGAAAGGATCAGACAAGTACCAAGGTAAGTTTCCCTTCAAATGTTTCAACTGTGGTAAGATAGGTCATTTTGCAAATAAATGTCCACACAAGAAGTATGATCAAAACTCTGAAGGTGAAGAGAAGCACAAATCAAGAAGATTTGATAAGAAGAAGAGTTTATGTGTAAACAATGATGACTCCTCAGAAGACACCGATAGTGATTCCTCATGTGAAGATAAAGTAAATTACTTCTCGCTTATGGCCAAAGAGGATTATGATAATGAAAGAACAGACAATGAAGAGAATGATGAAGAAGTTGTGGTTGATATGGAAGGAGAACTGATCAGTGCACTGGAAGAGATTGACAGATTAAGAATCAAGAAAAAAAAGCAAAAACAATTGCTTATACAGTTTGAGAAAGACAGTAAACAACCTGATGAAGACTTTTCCCTGCTGAAGGTGGAATTAGAAGAGGCAAGGAAAATCGAGGATATTCTGAAACATCAACTATCAGAAAAGAGGGCAAGATCTAAATCCCTGGAAGAAGAATTAGTGAAAACTAGGAAAGAGATGGAGAAGTTTCAAACCTTGTATCATTAGAATCTGTCTAGTATCAAAGCCTCAGAAGGATTAACCACCATTCTGAATCAACATAGAAATCCAAAGCTAAAAACTGGTTTTGGGTTTGAAGAGGGATTAAGTAGTGGTCAGCCGAGAAACAAAGAACCCAACAGGTTTGTTAAATCGTCAACCATTGACAACAAAAAACCTGCAGAAACAAAGGAAGACAATAATCCACCCAGAAGGAGTAAAGAAAAAGGTGCTAGAACTGAATTTGTAGAACAAGGAAATAATACACTCCCTACTCAAGGAAATCATCAGTATGGAAGAAATCGATTTTCTCAAAGAAGACAACCATTTTCCAGGTACAAAAATTTTTTCTATGGATATTGTTTCTACTGTTCTAACTTTGGTCACAAAGCGGTAAATTGTTCCTTAAGACTTAGACATAAGAAATTAAGATTTCAAAGGAATAAATATTTGCCTCGACAAAGAATAAGGTCAACGATTAGACAATGTTGCAACAACAACTTTGACCTATTGAACAATGAGATTGAATGCTATAACTGTCACAAATTTGGCCACAAAACTACAAACTACCATCTGAGGAGTTATAAAGCAAACCCAAGGATAAAGTCCTTAGATAGAAAGCCCAGCACATGGAAAATAAAAGATAGTGAAAAATGTGGTCAAGCACTTTCAACTCAATAACAAAAGGCCTCTGGGAATATAGACAGTGGATGTTCCAAGAACATGACTGGAGACAAGGATAAGCTACTGTCCATAAATAAAAGCAAAACAAGAAATGCGTTCCTTGAAAATGATGAACCAGGTAAAATCAAGGATAGAGGGATGATGAGTTTGAGTAATGACAAAGGATATGCCCAGTACAATCTGCTAGTGGATGGTCTAAAACATAATTTGCTCAATACAAGTCAAAAATATGATAGAGGGAGTGAAGAGGTGCTCACATCCAAAGAATGTAAGGTAAATATAAACTCGGGACAAGTGGTGAATGAAAGTATAAAGAAAATTAATGATGTTGAAATTGAATCCTCCCTTCGAAGTAAAGAAGAAGATTCAGATACAATAAAAGCATGTTCAGTTAGCATTAACCCCATGGATGAAGTAGGAGAAGAACCATGTCATAAACAGGAAGCAGAAGTCTCAAAGGTTGAGAAGGCAGACACCCAAATCAAATTCTTGAGCAGATCCAGGACTCTGGACAAGGTCTTGTATAGTCAGAGATCACAAAATGACAAATCTGATATTGGACTCAACAAGGTAGAAATCAGTGCTCCTAAGAAACCTGATATAGGTCCCTCATTTGTGAGAAAGAAAAGCAGGTGTGAGAGTGGGTGTAGCAGTTTCCTCTTGTGATTGAATATGGACATAAAATCCCTGGATTGAATGCGTCATGGAAGAAAAATGAAAATTGCAGTAATAAAGATCGATGAGATTCAATGGGGAGATACAAGGGCTATTTTAAAAGTACAAGCTACAGTTGCACAGTGTTCAAGTAGGACAACAACATTCTGATGTACAATATGATATACATGACATCCTGTAGAGACAACAAGAGGAAAGACCTTATCAAGGAAGGTTAACCTTTTAGGAACAAAGGGGGAAAATAGTCAAAAGAAGAGAGATAACAGTGACATGGCGATTCATCTACTCATGAGAAGAAAAGGTTGATGAAGGATTCCTAGTAAGAGAGGTGAGAATTTTTGAGTTTTCCATAGAGGATACAATGGAAGCTGAAGATGAATAGGTCCAAGAATCAGAAAGAGAAGACTCTGGTTTAGATACAAATATTCCGCAGGCCTCAATTGAGAGAGTCCATCCCGTCAGGTGGAGTTTGCATTGGTTTAATATCGGATACCCCCTAAAAATACTGCAACGACTCAGGGGAGGATATTCTCTTTGACATTGATGCCAAAGGGGGAGAAAATAATATGGGTGCCTTTGTTAGCATCAATGACAAAGAGAGAGATTGTTGGAAAATGTTTAATAGGTAGAATATGCCTGTCATTGATGGCAAGTACAGCAATGAAGATGGCATGAGTACAGGAAGAATGTAATAGATGGGCACCAGAAGTATTTTGGGAAGAAGTTGCAGAGCAACCTCGATAAGATCAGAAGAGACAGTGCAAAGGATGTTTGGTATGTTTTACAGGCAGCATAAGCTTGTCATTGATCGAAAGTACAACAGTGATGATCAACAACACAGTGATATTCAGGAAGACCAACAACGCAACAATTGTCTAAACGCAACAATCCTCAGTCATCAAATCGAGGATTGATCTAAAGTATTGATCAGGCATGATGAAGTCTCGTAAAGTTTGAGAAGCACTACTGATCGTTGGATCCCCTTCAAATTCCTGAAAGAATGAGAGTCGTTAGATCAATAAGAAGAGCTCACTGAATAGGAGGGACTCGTAAATTTTGAGAAGCATTTCTGATCGTTGAATCCATTCAAAATTCCCAAAAGAACGAGGGTCGTCAGATCTGAATGTAGACAAGAAGAGATAGTTGAAGAGGAGGACAGATCTCAGGCATTATATCCAAGCATAGGATCTGACCATCATTGGATCAAGAAGAACCCACACGTCCTTTAAGGTATAAGGAGAAGCGGGCATAATTGCGATATGAAAAATTGTGACTTAATCTAAGCCATTAGATCAAGGTTGAAGCTGGACCATTGATCTCAGTCCATGTCATAGTTTTGTGGATCGACAGTTGAAGAGGTCAAAGAATATTAACATCAAGAATCGCGATATGCGAAATCGCGACTTAATCTGACCCGTCAGATCAAAGTTGAATCTGGACCGTTGATTCCAGTCCATGTCAGAGTTTCGAGGATCACGTGTTGGAGATGTCAAGGAAACAATGCAACAAGAATGTTGATTTCACGATATGAAAAATTGTGATTCAATCGAATCCATTGAATCAAGATCAGATCTGGACTGTTGATCTAACTCCATATTGGAGTTTTGGGGATCGCAACATGGAGAGGCAAGTAAACAATGCAACAAGAATGTCGATTTCGTGATATGCGAAATTGTGATTCAATCGTAGTCATTCAATCAAGCTCAGATCTGGACCGTTGATCTAACTCCATATCGGAGTTTCGGGGATCGCGACATGGAGAGGCAAAGAAAACAATGCAACAAGAATGTCGAAATCATGATATGCGAAATCGCGATTCAATCGCAGCCGTTGAATCAAGATCAGATCTGGACCATGGAATCATAGGACATATGGAAAGTGATCGAAATATCACTGACTTGGGGTCAACGGAGCATAGTGTTGAAAATCACGAAATGAGAAATCGTGAAAGCGATTTATGCATAAGCGCGTGGTCATGGGAATTTATCACATCGATGGCAGATGGAGGTAGAATCTAGAGGTGCTAAGGTTGGCCACAAAAATGTCGAAATGAATGCAAGATCTCATGAAGCCAATCCAATGGTGCAGGTGAATTTGAATAAAGATCGGAGGGTTACTGTTCTCTCTCACAGTTAACTCCTCAGTTACGAATCTGTTAGTGAAACGAACTCATGATTGCCAATCAGTTGGCGTTTTAGGTGCTGAGACAGTTGTCTTCCTTTTGCCTAAGGAGATGGGAAGTTGAACCGTAATGAGTGTGTATAAAAGAAAATGAGACTTACAGCGTGAGGTTGGATTTTCTGGATGAAAATGAATGAAACTGAAGGAGATCAGAGGGCTATTGTTGCACGACATAGTGAAACTGCTAGAAACCATTGATGGTTTCTACCAGAGGATGTGAAGAGACTTCTGTGGGATTTCTAGAGGAGATGAAGAGTCACATGGAAGCTGCTAGTGGAATGAAGACGATTCATGGAGGAAACTGAGATTTGGATGAGGGTTAGAGCTCGTAACTAAAACAGAAAGGATGAGCTTGACTGTAATAGAGAAGATGAAGAGTCTCAACTGCCAGAGAGAAAAAGGAATCTTAGCATAACACCTAGTGATGATACACACAGGGGTTGAACTGCCAGAGAAGTTGAAGAGTCGTGATGATGATCATGTAGAGAACTTGAGATGTGGAGGAGATTGGTGCGGTATGAGCATGCAGAGGAATGGCGAATATTGCATGCACAAGATGCCAATAATCCATATATACATGGTATAGAAAAGAGAAGCGGTTGTTGTTGCTGTTGGAGTTTGTTGTGGTTGTTGTTGTTGAAGGTGATTCATGTGTGAAGAAGGAGGAGAGTGCAGCAGCTGAATTGAACAAAAGAGTATATGTGTAGTGAATAAACAGATAGCGCAAGTCATGTGTGAAGGAAGGCCGTGAGGCAAACAGAGCATCGAAATGTAGCAGAACAGTGATGAGTCTGGTAAGCCATTGTTCAACATTATATCACTGTAATAAGTTTCAGTAGCAAAGATTTATATTTCAGGGAGGTTGGGAGGTGCTAGGGAGGATTTTTGTCCTCAGAGGTTCAAGTGGGTGCTTGAACACAGGGAGTTGTAGCTTCCATCTGGTTGCATCCAAAGAAACTAGGGTGGCAAGGTGGTGCAAGGGAGAAATCTTGTTCTCTGTTATATAGGTTGGTGCCTGTATGACTGGAAGTTGGTGCTTCCATCTAGTTGGTGCTGGAAACACTCAGGGAGTTGGTGCTTCCTTCTAGTTGGTGCTAGAGAAACCAAGGAGTTGGTGCTTCCTTCTAGTGGGTGCTAGAAAAAACAGAGAGTTGGTTCTCTTAGTAAGTAGCAGCTTGAAAAATAGAGATTGTAGCCTCATTATGAGTTGGTTCTCATATGTATGATAATGTAAATAATGTAACTATTACTTATCATATAAAGAAAAAGAGGTTTTTACCCTTTATGGGTTTCCTCAGGAAATATCTATCTCTGTGTATCACATGTGTGTGACTGATGCTAAATATGCTATTGCTTACTTCCTTGCACTATTTTGATTGTCCTTCAGTGTTTCTACAAAGAGTTTAAAATAAGCATAATTGTTTAAGCACAATAATAACTGATTCACCCCCCCTCTCAGTTGTCCAACACCCTTCAGCACGCACTACGTTCTCCAAACGTGCCACTGGCCTTTTGACTGACTTGGTAAACATAAAAAACCATTGGAGTCAATACTCCACTAGGTGAACTTGTGGAAGACTAAGGGCCTCTAAGAAATAAGGCCCCCGCCTTATTGCGTACCCCGTAGAATCATTGTGAGCAACTGTCGCAGTCTTCCCTCACGACATCGTGGGTCCTCTTGAACTAGGTAAACATTAACCTATAGTTTGATCCATGACGGGAGTGCTAGTAGGTTGTGGCAGGGCTATTGGCCAAACCTCTCCCTCAACATCTCTGGTAGTCATGCGTGACCCCTCTACTCCACATGTGAGTCTGATCAACAATCTATCGTCAGCCTGCATCATCACAAATCATGTCAGAACATATCCATATCATATCATCTAATCAAATGCACTAATAACATAGTAAAACAATCAAACCCCAATGGTACACTCCCTGAATCGATCCAGAGTCCAAGGGGTTTAGTCGATGCCTCTGCATCCTCGAGGTCCAAAATCCTACACACTTAGTAAAACTGAGTCAATAGCACCTGTCTATGTCAATGCAGTTAAACCATGTCATCAACCCATGACGCCTCATAATCAGAGTCAAATGTTATAATAGCATAATAATCCGGATCACTTGCGAACAAATGTCATCTAAGAATAAGTTCTTTCAGTGCGCCAGAACGGGATGTTACAATAAAAAGGTAAAATTGGTATAAAAAGGTAAAATTGTTAATTTGAGAGAGCTACAATTTCCATCCTAGAGCTCATAATTGATCAATAAACCAGTCCATCTAAATATATTTAATAGTATAATCATCATATCCACCTATAATTCATATTTGATCAATATAATCTTCTCCAAAAATAAAAAATAAGCTATTGGTGGGGTTAAAACGATAGAAATTTTGCATAACTTTTCCAAAATTGCATAATTGTTCTTATCTAATAGAATTTTATTCCATGTGCATTTTACAATGTCATGAGTAAAATAAGAACAAATCAAGTTCATTGTGAGGACTAGAAGAATAAAATATGCCTAGGGAACTCATAACCATGAGGAAGTGAAGGTTATGTATGTTAGTTTGGGAAATGAGCAGATAGAGTCTAATGGGAATATGAGTAAATTAGATCCAGTAGAGTTGATTGAGATCACAAAGATATTAAGAATGGAGCTGAAATTTTTTAAAATTGATAATGAGAGAATGATAATACCACAACAACAGAAAAACAATATTAACACCCATTTGTTGAAGAGTCTAAACCAACTACAATGGAAAGTGAGAGTTGGAACAAGTTCAATACATGAGGAAAGAGGGAGATCCAATGATAGAGTGCACAACTATAAAGGATCTAGGCATTGAAGGCGTGTTAGCAAGACTCATAGAGCACACAATTCACTTGTTTATTCAAAAAGTAAGAACCATTTATCTAGAGTCATAGAGTATCCCATAAGTATCTCATGTGAGGAATCAATGGAGAAGAAGGAATTAATAGTGCCACTTGCAAGGAGAACTTAGGAATCTTAAGCCACAAAATTTTGATGGAGAAAATAGAAAGAGAGAAGAGCTTGAAGCCTGGTTTCTTGAAATTTTTTTTTTTTTCTAGTTTCATAACTATTCCGTCAACTTGGAATATATATTTGACATATACCATTTTCAAGGAAATACTTGTATGCGGTGGAATCAATTGAAACAAGTTGAACATATCAATGAAATAATATTACTTGAAAGCAGTTTAAGAAATATTTCCAGCATTTCAATGAGAAAATTATGCAAGAGTTATTTGAACTTAAAATATGAAATATGAATATGAATGAATATGAAAGTAAGTTCTTAGAGTTGTTGAGATATGCAAAATTTATTAAATATGAGAAGGTAAAAATTCTGAGGTTACTGAGTGAGCTACCTACATTTTACAAAGATTAAATAGAATAGGATTGGCCAAAGAATTTCAAAGAGACCATAGGTAAGGCTAAGTACATGTATGAGTAGACTAAGAGAAGAGAAACATTCCATAAGTCTTGGAAGGAAAAGAAGAAAGCAAAAGTGGAAGAAAGGATGAGAGATTTCAAACCTCATTCATATTTTAGGAGCATTCCTGATGTGTATCAAAAGATTCAAGAAATTCATAGTGAGTCAATGATGGAAGAATCTTCCCACAAAAGACCAAGACAACCAATAAAATCTTGGGTTTGTAAAGAATCAATGAGGTTTTAAAAATTTATCCAATAGTTTGAATGGATTTAGTGCAATTGCTTATGTAAATATCATTCCATTGGGTTCTTATGATATCATGATTGGAATGGATTTCTTACAAAAGCATCATTCTTTTCTAGAATATCATAATAATGCATTTAGATGTCTTTATGAAGAAGGAAAACATAGCTTGGTGAAAGGAATTCGAGGACCCATTTCTATAAGAGAAATTTCAGCCTTAGACATGAAGAGATGTTTAAAAAATGTTTGTCAATTATTTACACCTTATGTAGAAGAACTAACCAAGAATAATAGTCCAAATATAGAGTCTTTTGTAGTGATCAAAGAATGTATGGATGTGTTTGGGGATATTCTAGGTTTACCACCGAAGAGAGACATAGAATTCTCTATTAATCTAGTTCCTAGAGCTTTCCTAATATTGAAAAATACTTACACGATAAGGGATACATACGTCCAAGTGTCTCACCTTGGCTCTCTATGAAGAAGAAGAATGGGACCTTCAGGTTGTTCATTGAATTTAGGTAACTAAATAAATCTATAATGAAGAACAAGTGTCATGTTTCAAGAATTGATGATCTCTTCAATGAGTGAAAGGAGCAAAGGCATATTCCAAGATAGACCTTAGATAAGGATACCAAGAAGAACGATCAATAAGAAAACTTTTATAACTTGGTATGGACACTAAGAGTATATAGTGGTTCCATTTGGATTAAAAAATGTACCATTTGTCTTTCAAAAGTGCATGAGAAACCCTTAGGGATGGTTCTATAGGCCCTAAAAGATAATCAATTGTATGCTAAGTTTAGAAAATGTTCATTCTACCAAAATCAGATCCATTGCTTGGCCCATAATATTTCTAAGGGAATACCAATGGATCTAGAAATTACTAAAGCAATCACGGAATGGACAACACCAAGGAATCTAATAGAAGTCGAGTATTTCATGGGACTTGCAGGTTATTATATGATATTTATGGCAGACTTTCCAAGTTTGATCACCTAATCACTTATTTACAAAGAAGGGGTAAAAATTTAAATGGACCTCTAAGTGTGAAGACAATTTTCATCTTTTGAAAGAATTATTTATAGGTGCACCAATTTTAAATATTTTCGATCGAAACCATAAGCTTCGTGGAGTACTTACCCAAAATATTCCATGTAATATGTTATGAGTCAAGGAAATTGAAAGAGAATGAGAGGAATTATGCCAAGCGTGACTTAGAGTTTCCAACCATAGTCCATGCTTTAAAATTGTGGAGGCATTATCTCACGAAAAATCATTTTGAGGTAAGGATAGACAACATAAAGTATTTGTTTTAAAAACCAACCTTAAATGATAGACAAATTTGTCCTATTTTATCCTAAATTATCCTACATGTTGAAAATGATGATGAGTTATCTTAAATTTGACAATTTTCTCATCAATTTTACAAACATCGAGATGGTCCAAAACTTATTACAAATGTGACATTATTATTAAAAATTTCAAACTAATACTAGAATACTACTTCCAAATTATTTCACAAATGATTTTTTAATATAAAAATATACTCTTTAGATATTCAATGGTGGAAGAAACCAACCAAAAATTAGGGGAAAATACAATAACCATAAAATAAAATAAAAACACTTTGAATGTAACTTACTTCACTATGAGAAAATCAAACATATATATAGATAAGATAATTATTAGGCACATATTGACTCCAATGAGTGTAATGAGATCTTTGTGTTTAAGGAGTGAAAACTTTTTCATGTTTAGATTCTGACTCAGATCATCATAAGGATATTAGATTATTGGTACATATTGATACCTTTCAGATGAGAATCACAATTGGTAAGGGTAAAGACAAACTACATTAAAGAAAGGGGCAAATGGGAAAAAGACTAAAGTTCATTAAATAAAGACAAATTCCATTAAAGGTAACAGTTACTAAATATTAAAATTCACTCACCATAGACTCATGTACAATATAAATTAAATACCATATGAATAAAAAATTGATAACCACAAATATAATCTCATCACATAGTTTAAAATGTGCATTTACATTATCCCAATAATTTGAAGTTCTCTAAAAGATTGTTTTAATACAATTTTTTGGTTTGACATGGAGACTTTTCTATTGTAAAAATGTTAATAAACTTACCATGAACCAAAAAAAAGATAAAGATTCTAAATTCACTACTTACACGAATGAATATTTAATTTTACAATCATTTTTACTTATACATGTGGGAGAGAAAATCTAATAAGTTATAGAAAAGTGTTCCTTGCAAAGGAAAAGTCTTTGAAAACCATTATAGAAAATTTTGGATTAGTGTCTTTAGATTCTGTCATTGACATGTAAAGTTGTATTTCAATTACAAAGTCTTACATGGTATCACCTCACTTTTATGTAAAAAATTACAAGTATGATGATACATATAACATTAATTGGGCTTAATGTGGGTTGAAATATTCTACGTCCACAACAATTCTTATAGAGAGATATCTTGTTAAATTCTTGGACTTGTATGGGATTCTTTTTTTTCAAGGGAGGTGATTGGTAGAGAAAAATTGGGCACCAAGACTATTAGAAATAAAATTATAAACAAATGACACACAATGATCAAAATCTCTTAACCATGCAGACCTCCCAAGAGACATTGAAATTGTGTGTGTGTAAACACGTGAAATTACATTTAATCCCTAAGCTTCCCTAATTCAAAATAAAAAATATGCAAGATTTATTCAAACCAACATAGTCCATAAAAAATCTATGGATGAGAGAATAACTCACACTATTTTATCTTTCTATAGAAACATAAATTAGGAGATTCCCCTAAACACAAATCACCATCAATGGCCCTTCTTCAAGAAATCAATGTCATCTCTATATTTTTAACCTATTTTATGTAAACTGATCATTGTACTATTGTTATATAACTTGTGTATATGCTTGCATAAATTTCATTATTTTCCCATGATTACTCCACAACACAAAGACTAATGTTCCACACTAACAACTTGGTTAGATATTTCCATAAGTCCATATTCTCATATGTAATTTGGGAAGTTTTTAGTCGTATAAAATACTTAGTAACTATGTACAACATAAAAGGAAAATGAGAAGGTAAAATATAGTACAACTAGACCTATGGAAACACAAAACATGATCAAGAATATGAAGATATCGATCCTAAAGAAAACTTTATAGCATGAAATTAATTGATTCCAAAAATCAATCATTTCTCTATACAATGGTCTCTCCTACCTATGATATCTAGTCGACATTATATTTACTAATGTAATTATCGTATTTACAAATGTAGATCATTTTACTTTCTTGTACCTAATTTTGTTCTAACATACTTGGTGCAAGTATCCATTCTAATAAAATTTATCCATCTCACTAGTATGTGTAAAGTCCTAAGCCTGTAATTCTAATTGGTGAAATGAAAAAATTTCATGATTGATTTAGGAACTTCCCACTCAAATGGAATTGATGTAGGAAAATCCATCTCAAACAAACTTTAACAAAAGAAGAGTGTGAAATAATAATCTATGACTAATTCTTATTGAATAATGAAAAAAATTATATAGGTTTTACAAGAGGAAACTACATCAACAAACTAAGAGAAAGACTTTCGAGATCCAACAAAATAGGAACTATGCACTAAAACATGGAATAGGTTGGGGAAAAATATCAACCATGTTCATAAACATCTCAACCAGTCCATGATATGAGGAAACTAAAAGATTCAACACTCTCACAATCATATTAGTTTACAAATATAATAAGAAAAACATCAGACTAAACTCAAAATATTAAACTTAAACTATACACTGAAGAATTATTTTTATAATTCCTCCTAACCTTATCATTCCTCCCACTCAAAAATAAATGATGTGGGAGAATCTCACTCAAACAAAGTTTAACACAAGAGTATGAAATAATAATATCTCCCACTAATTTTATTGAACAAGAAGAATCTTATATAGCTTTTACAAGAGGAAACTACCTCAACAAATTGGGAAGAGAAAGACTCTCCAGATCCAACAAAATAAGAACTATGCACTAAAACAAGGAATATGTAGAGGAAAAATGTCAACCATCTCCATGAATATCTCAAATAGTCCATGATAACAGGAAACTAAAAGATTCAACACTCTCACACCCATATTAGTTATTATCTATAATGTGAAAAACATGGCACTAAATTCAAAATATTAAACTTAAACTATATACTAAACATTTATTTAGTTTGAACTTTCATTCAATGATCTGGATATTTAGACAAAGGATAGGAAAACAAAATGGAAGCAAAATATAAAACCAAAAAATTCCATAAATAAAACAACTTGAATAACAGAAAAAAATGGTTTGCTATTGATTTTCAAACTAAATGACTGCAATTTCCCTGTCCAATTAAGAAATCCCAAGATCACTCTCAATGTTCACTCTAAAATTCTTCGAGCAATTAAACTTGTTCAATCATTAGTTCTTTAAGCCTCCTCACACACCCCTACGAACTTGACATTTCATTTTTAGCTAAACCCCTTGTAAAAGAGAAAATTTACATACAATGACATCTCTTTTACCATTAATTTTCTTCAAATAGAAAGTATACTATAGCATTCCACACTCTCATCTAAAATCATAATTCACTGGTCAAGTTTCCAACAGTAAAAATACAACCCAAAATTCAAACAAAATTATCGAAAGATGACACGTGGAAAACCTCCCATTTGTAACGTCAATTTCTTCTTAGCAATCCCCGAGAAAATTACATTTCCTCAGAAGTGATTCTTTGCACTGGCCATCGATACCTGCACAAACACTTTAATTTAGCATTCAATGTTGTTTCCGCAAAAATGGAATAATAAAAGTAAATGAGTTAGTTAGAGAACTCTTACTAAGATATATGCAATTTCTTAATGTGCAAGAGAGTTGAATCTGCCAAACTATGCCTCACGCTTAACATGGATTTTGGACTATATTACACAAATCTAATTGTTGTAAGTTGTATCTTCAAATATTAAAGTTGTAAAACTAGAATTTAGCATATTATCACCACAACTACTTTGGAATAGTGAAAAAAGATTACACTCTAATGATGAGGAGACACAAAGGAATGAGCTATACAAAGATATTAAAAAAAAATTACCTTTGCATGTGTAACCATTGTTTCTTCTCTTGAGTGAATATAGGTTCCCAAGATCCTTGCAGATTATTAGAAACCTTTTGAAATTTTGTAGACCTCCAAATGGTATCTAGGTTAATTGGACTCTGTGATCGAGTTGAATGATAGATGTGTGATATAGGTGTAGCAGTTGGTATTCTTACACTATTAACAACTTTGAACTCGTGAGTAAACCCAAACACGGGAGGAGCATAGGAAGGAAGAGGAGAAATATGTTTATTGCAGAAAGGAACATCAGAACTACCAATTAATTGCCTCCTAATGGAATGTAACTGTACTCTGTGATGAGGCTGAATCATAAAAGTGTGGTACATGTGTAGTAGTTGGTATACTTAAATTGTTCAGAGATATAAATTAATGAATTATTGTAACCATTGGAGAAGGCTTTGAAAGAAAAGGAGAAATATGATTATTGTGAACAAGGAAATCAGAATCACGAGTTAACTGCCTCCTATAAGTATATGGGTTAATTGTATTATGTAATATAGTTGGGTCATGAAAACCCAATATAGGTGTACAAGTTGGTATACTCACATTGTTAACATCTCTATATTGATGAATAATAGTATCCATTGATGAATAAAAAACATATGTTTTTGTAGAAAAACTTTTTGTTTCATCTTTGAATTCTCCTTCTGGTTTCACTTTAGTCCTTCCTTTACTCCACTCCCATTTTTTCACAAAATGTAATACTTCATTCTAGGACTGAAATTGAAATTTCGTAATTGATTCATTTCAAAACTCACAATTATTTCCGATGAATTTATGAAACCCCTCAATACTTTGTGATTCAAGATAATCTCCCGAGACAAGCGAGCCAATGCAGAATGCAAGTGGACAACTGGGCACACGCCAGCATAAGTTTTAAGTTTTCCCTTGAATATTGATGCGCCAAATATAAATGAGATCATTTATTGAAGGTGCCTTGGTAAAATGTAATCAGAGCTTGAGCACCCCACTCTCGTCTGAAGTAGATGGAGGCATTTATAGCAGTATATGTAGGTAGATAGAATTTAATATTAGATTAGATAGTTTTAGAAGAAAGAGGGAGAATGGATATAGACACCCTCATTGTGAATTGTAACATAATTTTCGATAGTTCAAAGAATTCTGAGCATTAGACCATTGAGAAGAGAAGCACAGAGCTGTGCAGAAACACCCATGTATAGTTATTTGGATTAATAGAAGAAATTGATTCAAGTCCATGGAGTTGTGTTTGTTTTCTGCGTATGTGTGTTGAATGCTATGCTCATGAGTAGTTACTTCATGTTGTGCATTTCTTGTTATGCTATGTATATGATTTCATGTGTTGAGATTGAAGTCTGAAAGGAAGTAGAAGAAATGAGTTTCAATTGTTTCTCTATCTGAGAAAGGATTCCTGCAAGGAGTGCAGTTGAAGTCGTCCGCAAGGAGGGTGGTGACAGAAGGTGCAGATAGTTTAGCTCTTGTTCTCATTCACCCAGAGCTGAAATTGATTTATACGAGCCATGCAAGGAGTTTCCAGGCTAAGGAGAGTCATAGTTGTGAAACTGGGCGAAGTATTGAAGGACTATTGCTGCAGGTGTGCGCAGAGTCAAAGAACTCAACACTGGAGGTGTTTGAAAACTGCCACAAGGAGTGTGTGCAAGGACCCTCTTTGAGGTTGAAAGTGTGAGAAAGCTAAGGAGGGATAAGGCTTTCAAGTTCGTCGAGAAGAAGAACAGAGAGGCTGCGTTGTGGAGTGTTTGAATAGGCACTGCAAAGTTACGCGCAAGAGGACCATATTTCATAAAGAAATACTGGGTTCACTCATAGAAGACATCCAATAGGAAGGTAGATGGTTAGGATCTTGTGGAGAATATTGGAAAAATCCCGTCAGTCGTTGGATCTACTAAATAATTAAGGAGGTTATGGTCACGTTGGGAGTTCAAGCTCCATGGGTCGTGAGCCGTTGGATCGTGGGTCAATTACCCATCAGTCGTCTGATCTGACAGCACCTGCACGAGAGTTAGCATCGGGATTCGAAGGATCAATAGTCCCGTGGTCAAAATTTTTTTGATATTTGAAAGCCCGAAGTCCCGGGAAGATCTAGGTCGTCTGTCAGTTGGAAACGTGGCAGAGATCAAGGAGTCAGGAGTCCAGGAAATCAGAAGTCCTATGGATAGGAGGTCAGGGAAGTCCATAGTGAAAACCCCGGCATAATCTGAGCTATTCGTTCGGGAAAACATGTGTCAAGAATCTGGAGAGACTCGGGAATTGGAATATCGGGGTTCCTGAGGACAAGAAAGTTGGGACATCACAAGTCTCGAAACCCTGGAGAAATTGGGACCGTCCATCAGAGGGGATGCGTGGAAGAAATCAGCGCCATTGGGGAAAGTCCCCACAAGGAGGACGTCCATCGATGTTTGGTTCATCGAGATATCAGGGATCTTGGTGACGAAGTGTTTACGCCTTTTGAAATCATGAACTACGAAACCCCGATGAGGAGGGAGGTGCCACCGGGTGTCCAGCTGTTAGCACGCTGGAAAGAAGGGAAGCGCCATTGAGGGAGTCATCTATCAGGAGACCAGAGAGTCGGGATTCGAGGAATCAAAAATCTCGTGGCAAGTGTTTTTCAACATTTGAAAACCCCTTAGCCTTGACAAGGGATAAGACTGCGGTCATGGGGTGAGAGTCATATGAGTCAGGAGCCTAGCCATGAGAGCTAGTGTGTAAAGAGCGCTTCAGGATTTGGGGAATCGTGAGTCTTGAGGGCATGTGTATTTCGACATTGGAATGCTCAAAACCCCGACGGGATTTATAGTTGCAGTCATATAAGGAGAGGTCACGTGGACCGAAGGCTTTGCCAGGAGGGGCTAAGACAACAAAGGATCGTATCGAGGATTGGGGATCGGTAAACCAATTTGTTTGAACATTTCAAATGTCAAAATCCCGATAGCAGGAACCCCGACAACAAAGTAAAATGCTAGCATTGGTTTTGGAAGAAGGAGAGACCTCCGTGAGAGAGCTGTTGTGGGGGGAAATTTCCTGATAGGGAAATAGAAGAACCTTTCAGTTCTTCGGGCCGAGGAAGGAGGAAAAGATCTTGTGAGCAGACATGCCCTGGGTGGCGCGCCTGTGTCAAGTGATATCAGAGCTTAGAAACTCTTATTTTCTTTCTGTAGTAGGGAAAAAGGAGAATTCACCATGCCACCAAGGAAAAGGGATAGACAATCACCCGGTCTAGAGGAGGAAAGGGAAATGTCCAGAGAAAGAGGTAGTCAAGTGCAAAATCCTGACATGGAGAGAGAAGTGTGTAATCTTCGTTCCAGAATAGAGGACATGTAGACATCACAAAGGTGCAAAGATGATGTAAGAGATATCAGTGAGTCAAAAAATGAAGATGATGTTGGACATGGAGAAGAAGAAATCCTAGTTGAAGATGCAACAACTGAATTCTTACTTAAAGCTATTGCAAGAATGGGTGCAAAGGTGAAAATGGACATTCCAGTTTATGAGGGAAATGTGGATGTAGAAGAGCTTATAGATTGGATTAGAGCTCTAGACACTTACTTCAACTTTGAATATATCGAAGAGGACAAGAAGGTTAGGCATGCCATCACGATATTAAAGGGACATGCAGCCTTGTGGTGGGATGAACTACAAGCTGACAGGTGGTGCCAAGGCAAGCAGAAAATTAAGAGCTAGGACAGGATGATTGCAAAGATGAAGGCAAAATTTATTCCCAGGGACTATCAAATTTCTTTCTTTAGGAGAATGCATAACCTGAGGCATAAGTTGATGATAGTAAAAGATTATATGGAGGAATTCTATCGACTGAACATCAGGGCAGGTCATTAGGAGAGCGATGATGAGAAAGTTGCCAGGTATATGAATGGCCTGAGATATGAGATTCAGGATGAAATGAGCATGGAAACGATCTGAATGGTGGAGGATGATTACCAAATCGCTCTGAATGCTAAAGAGAAGCTTAGCTGAAAGAAGAGTCGGAGAGGTCGAGGAAGAAGTCATCCCAGAGGCAAATTAGTTGCCCAGGAAAGAACTCAGAAGCCCAGGGATGACTGGAAGAAACCTCAGACTTGGACGGAGAGAGGTGGAAGTTCAAAATGAGGGTGATATGTTGAGAAAAGAGAACAACATACTAAGCAGAGAGGAGGATATGTTGATAACAACACTTTTCCTCATACCCGAGGTAGAGGAAGGGGAAGAGTTGGAGTAATTACATGCTTCACATGTGGAAAGAATGGGCACAGGTCATTCGAGTGTCCAGAGAAAAAGAAAGAAACTCGAGAGACTCACATCGCTGAGGCATAGAGGCAAGATGTTGAGGCAGAATATGCTGAAGGTGGAAGATCCTTGGTGATGCGGAAAGGCCTTTTGACGCCAGAGAAGGAGATGGAGAATTCAGCGCAGAGGAACAGTCTTTTTAGGACTGCTTGCAAGATCAAGAACAGGGTATGCAAGGTTATCGTGGACAACGGTAGCACAGATAATCTCATTTCAACCGAGATGGTAGAGAAGTTGGAGCTGGAGACAACTGATCACCCAAGTCCATACAAAGTTTCATGGCTACGGAAGGGACATCAGGTAAATGTCACTAAACAGTGTTTAGTTGAATTCAAAATAGGGGGATATAATGATAAGATATTCTGTGATGTCATTCCTATGGATGTTTGTCATCTATTGTTGGGTAGGCCATGGAAATATGATAGAAATGTGATTCATGTTGGGAGGATGAACATATACACCCTGGAGAAGAATGGGAGAACTCGTATGTTGCATCCAATTAAGGATAAGGAAGTGAAACCGGAGGTAATCAACACAGTACTTCTCATGAGTGGGAAGGAACTTCTTACATAAGTTAAGAAGAAGGAGGATCCACAATTCTTTGTGGTCAAAGAACTGAGAATTGCTCTGACTAGCACAAGAGTGGATGATTTGCTAGAAGAAGTTCGGGGACTGCTGGAAGAGTTTATTGATATTGTAGTGGACGAATTACCTCATTCATTGCCACCGATCAAGAGTATGAGTCATCATATAGATCTCACACTAGGAGCCAGTTTTCCAAACAAAGCCATGTACAGATTGACACCGCAAGAGAATGAGGAGGTTAAAAGGCAAGTTCAGGATTTGTTGGACAAAGGTTTGGTCAGGGAAAGCCCATGTGTTGTTCCAACGATACTCAGTCCAAAAAAAGATGGAGGTTGGAGAATGTGTATCGACTCAATGTCCATCAACTAGATAACCATCAGGTACAGGTTTCCATTGCTGAGGATGGATGATCTGATGGATTGCTTAAGTGGAGAATTTTTTTTTTCGAAGATAGATTTGAAGAGTGGATATCACCAGATTCGCATGAGAGAAGGTGATGAATGGAAAATAACATTCAAGACAAACGAAGGTTTGTATGAATGTCTTGTTATGATGTTTGTCTTAACAAATGTGCGAGGTACCTTTATGAGGTTGATGAATGAAGTACTGAAGGATTTCATCGACAAAATTTGTCATCGTATATCTGGATGATATACTGATTTTCAGTAAAATGAAGGTTGAACATCTGAAGCATTTGGCCATTGTGATGAAGAAACTACAACAGGAGAAGTTGTTGATAAACATGAAGAAATCCTCATTTATGAAGACAGAGCTCATTTATCTGGGATTTGTTATTTCGGCAAATGAATTGAGGATGGATCCAGATAAGGTGGAGGTAATTAAAAATTGGCCATCATCGAGAAATATTTTTGAGGTGAGAAGTTTTCATGAACTGGCTAGTTTCTACCGAAAGTTCATCAGAAATTTCAGCAGGATTAGCGCAACGATGATGGATAAAGTCAAGAAAAGACATAAATATTTTCACTGGACTGAAGAGGCGGAGAAAAGTTTCAAGTTGTTGAAATGGAAGATCATGGAACAACCAGTTTTGGTGTTGCCAGATTTCCAAAAGACGTTTCAAGTAAAATGTGATGCAAGTGGGTTTTCCATAGGAGCGGTCTTGAGTCAGGAGGATAGACCAATTGCATATTTCAGTGAGAACTTGAATGATGCAAAAGAAAAGTATTCCACGTATGATAAGGAATTCTATGCCATCATACAGGCATTGAAAAAATCGAGGCACTATTTGATTCTAAAGGAATTTGTTTTATATAGTGATAACCACGCATTGTAGTTTGTGACTCAAGAAGAAAAGTTGAATCAGAGGCATGTTAAGTGGGTTGAATACATGCATAATTTCACTTTTGTAATAAAACATATTTCTGGTACTGCTAACAAAGTTGTTGATGGTTTGAGAAAGAAGTGTTTGTTGTTGCAGGAGTTCAAAGTCCGGACGTTAGGCTTTGATGATCTCAGAGACATGTACGCAGATAATTCAAACTTTAAGGAGGCGTATGAAGCAACTGAGAATCTAGTTCTCAGAGATAGAAGCCCTTGGACAGACTATATGATCCAAGATGGATTATTGTTCAAAGGAAATCGGTTGTGTATTCCAAATTGTTCCATGAGGGAGAATTTGTTGAAGGAGAAACACAGTGGAGGATTGGCAGGACATTTTTGTCACGACAAGACATTCGTGAAGCTGAGCGAGTCATACTTTTGGCCAGGGATGCGAGCAGAGGTCAAGAGGTTTGTAGACAGATGCAGAATTTGCCAGCATTCAAAGGGAAAGAATTAGAATGCGGGTTTTTATCAACCATTGCCCATACCTGAGAGGCCATGGGATGAAATTAGCATGGATTTCATATTGGGATTGCCAAGGACGCAATGAGGATTTGATTTGATCTTGATGGTAGTGGATATATTTTCCAATATGACACATTTTATCCCATGTCATAAAACCAGTGACGCAATGCACATCGCGAATGTGTTTTTCAAAGAAGTCATTCGACTTCACAACTTACCAAGGAGTATTGTTTTGGACAGAGACATGAAGTTCATAGGGCACTTTTGGAGGACATTATGGAAGAAGATAGGGACTAACTTGTTTTTTAGTTCATCTTATCATCCTCAGATGGATGGATAGACAGAAGTGGTGAATAGAAGTCTGGGAGATTTGCTGAGGATCCTAGTGGTGGAGCACCATAACAGTTGGGAAAATGTGTTGTCGCAAGCAAAGTTTGCTTACAATGACTCTGTTAACAGGAGCATAGGCTAGAGTCCATTCCAGATTATATATGCGATGCAGCCAAGAGGAGTTTATGAATTGAGAGATTCGAATTAGACTGCTACTAGGAGCGCCAGTGCAGAATAATTTGTTGAGGAAATGAAAGAACTTCACAGCCAGGTGAAGGAGCGGTTGTTGAAATCAAGCCAAGAATATAAGCAGAGAACCGACCAGTGGAGGAGACAACTTCAGTTCGAGGATGGTGAATTAGTTCTGGCGCACTTTAGAAGAGAAAGATTCCCGAGAGGAACATACAATAAATTGAAGATGAAGAAAATCGGACCATGTAAGGTCTTGAAGAAAATGGGACAAAATTCTTATGAGATTGAATTACCGGATAGGATTGAAATATCTCCGATATTCAATGTCTCAGATTTGTATCCATACAAAGATGGAGAAGTAGGAATAAGTGATGAATAGTCAGAGGTTTAGTGGAAAAATCAGATTCCAGTTCCAGAGAAGCCACAGATGGAATATATATTGGATAAACGAGTGGGTAAGAGGACCAGTAAGAAACAATATTTTGAATATTTGGTCAAGTGGAAGGACCATCCAGTTGAAGACGCCAGCTGGGAGACTGAAACAGAGATACAAAAGCATGGACATACCGTGTAGGAGCTCATGGATAGGAGACCATGCAAATTTTCAAGTGAGGGAGTATGATGTAGGAGCATCTCCCAAGACAAGTGAGCCAGCGTGGAATGCAAGTGGACAGCTGGGCACACACCAACACAAGTTTTAAATTTTCCCTTGAAGATTGATGTGCCAAATATAAATGAGATCATTTATTGAAGGCGCCTTGGTAAAATGTAATCATACCTTGAGCGCCCCACTCTCGTCTGAAGTAGATGGAGGCATTTATAGCAGTAAATGTAGGTAGATAGAATTTAATATTACATTAGACAGTTTTAGAAGAAAGAGGGAAAACAGATATAGACACCCTCATTGTGCATTGTAACACAATTTTGGATAGTTCAAAGAATTATGAGCATTAGACCATTGAGAAGAGAAGCACAGAGCTATGCAAAAACACCCATATATAGTTATTTGGATTAATAGAAGAAATTGATTCAAGTCCATGAAGTTGTGTTTGTTCTCTACGTATGTGTTTTGAATGCTATGCTCATGAGTAGTTACTTCCTGTTGTGCATTTGTTGTTATGCTATGTATATGATTTCATGTGTTGAGATTGAAGTCTGAAAGGAAGTAGAAGAAATGAGTTTCAATTGTTTCTCTATTTGAGGAAGGATTCCTGCAAGGTGTGCAGTTGAAGTCGTCCGCAAGGAGTGCGTTGACAGAAGGAGAAGATAGTTTAACTCTTGTTCTCGTTCACCCAGAGTTGAAATTGAGTTATAAGAGTCGTGCAAGGACTGCACAGGCTAAGGAGAGTCACAGTTGTGAAACTGGGTGAAGTATTGAAGGATTGCTGCTGCAGGTGTGCGCAGAGTCAAAGAACTCAACACTCGAGGTGTTTGAAAACTGCCGCAAAGAGTGCATGCAAGGACCCTCTTTGAGGTTGAAAGTGTGAGAAATATGAGGAGGGATAAGGCTTTCAAGTTCGTAGAGAAGAAGTACAGAGAGGCTGTGCCATGGAGTGTTTGAACAGGCGCTGCAAAGTTACGCGCAGGAGGACCAACTTTCATAAATAAATACTGGGTTCACTCATAGAAGACATCCAAGAGGAAGGTAGACGGTTAGGATATTGTCGAGAAGATTTGAAAAATATCGTCAGCCATTGGATCTACCAAAGAAGCAAGGAGGTTATGTTCACGTTGGGAGTTCAAGCTCCAGGGACCGTGAGTCATTGAATCGTGGGTCAGTTACCCATCAGTCGTCTGATCTGACAGGAGCTGCACAAGAGTTACCATCAGGATTCGAAGGATCGGTAGTTTCGTGGTCGAATGTTTTTTGACATTTGAAACCCCAAAGTCCTGGGAAGATCCAGGTCATCCGTTAGTTGGACATGTGGCGGAGATCAAGGCATCAGGAGTCTGGGAAATCAGAAGTCCCATGGATAGGAGGTCGGGGAAGTCCATAGTGAAAACCCCTGCATAATCTGAGCCGTCCATTCGGGAAAACATGTGTCAGGAATATGGAGAGATTCGAGAATCGACGTATCAGGGTTCCTGAGGACAAGAAAGTTGGTACATCACAAGTCTCGAAACCCCGGAGAAATCAGGATCGTCCATCAGAGGGGACACGTGGAAGAAATTGGCACCATTGGGGAAAGTCCTGACAAGGAGGATGACCATCGATGTTTGGTTCATTGAGATATCAGGGATCTTGGTGACGAAGTGCTTACGCCTTTTGAAATCGTGAATCGTGAAACCCCGACGAGGAGGGAGGTTCCACCGGGTGGCCAGCTGTTGGCACGTCAGAGAGAAGGGAAGTGTCATTGAGGGAGTCATCTATTAGGAGACAGGAGAGTCAGGATTCAAGGAATCGAGAATCCTGTGGAAAGTGTTTTTCAACATTTGAAAACCTCATAGCCCCAACGAGGGATAGGACTGGGGTCACGAGGTGAGAGTCATATGATTCAGGAGCCTAGCCACGAGAGCTAGTGTGTAAAGAGCGCTTTGGGATTCGAGGAATCGTGAGTCTTGAGGGCATGCGTATTTCGACATTGGAATGCTCGAAACCCCAACAGGAGTTATAGCTGCAGTCATATAAGGAGAGGTCACGTGGACCGAAGGCTTAGCCAGGAGGGACTAAGACAACAAAGGAGCGTATCAAGGATCAGGGATCGGTAAACCAATTTTTTTGAACATTTCAAATGTCAAAATCCTGATAGGAGGAACCCTGACAACAAAGTAAAAGGGTAGCGTTGGTTTTGGAAGAAGGAGAGACCTCCATGAGAGAGATGTTGTGGGGGAAAATTTATCGATAGCGAAATAGAAGAACCTTTCAGTTCTTTGGGCCGAGGAAGGAGGAAAAGATCCTGTGTGTGGACATGCCCTAGGTGGCATGTGTGCGTCACTTTGCATTGTGGATAATGTTCAATCTGTGATCCAATCTAGTCATCTAACTATGATTAGCCCTAGTAATCCTCATATTTACTAAGAAATAATTTAGAAGAAAAAAGCATTTCAAAACTGACCATTCCTTCATACAAATTCATGAAATGGTGGATAATGTTGAATCTGTGACTAGGGGAATCTACTCAACCAAATATGCTTAAAATAAAAGAATCCAAACTAACACTACTAGAGTTGAAAAATATTTCAAATTTTAGAATGGCCTGATTAATTCATACACACACCAGACAAGACATTATTGAGATCGCTACCCTCCATCACTTTTATGAAACTTTCCAAAAATCCTATTTGATATTGGAAAATATGTAACTTTCTTGGAAGAAAAAAAATTGTAGCTCAAATTATGTGTATAGGTGTTATATAAAACCAATATAGATTCCCCTTAACTTATATGTGTAGCTTCTGAATACATTTCTACAGTCATGGTTTCATTTGTCTATAGAGAAACTCTTCTGTGATTTAGACATCTCTTCTATGATTTAGACATCCATTGAGTCATTCATGGATCGAGCAACTTTAGCACCAACCTCTATTGCTTATATTTTTTCATGTGAACAGTGGTCTTTTGTCCAAGAGCTCATGTAAACTCCACACAAAAAATATTGGAACCTAATAACCAACTGAAAATGATGTTCCAAAGACTGACACTTGTCATGTGGAACCAAATAACAAGATCCATCCACATAGTCAGAAAGAGTTGTAACTAAATCTGGAAGGAATAATACCACTATAGAATATGCACGATGGACACTCGTAATCATAACTTTCTCATGTTTTGTCACATTTATGTTATGTACATAAGGTGGAGTAGAGTCATCAAATAAAATATGAAAGTGGTTTCCATCACAGAAATGACAACTATACATATACCAATCATCACAATCAGCCTCAAAATCATACCAAAGATATACTTATGGAGTACATGCATACCTGATTTCATCCATAATATATCTCTCATGTATGCTAGCCAAGTACCTTTGAACATTGTGACAACCATCCGTCACAGCTTGTAGACCCTCTTGGAGGTGGTGCTAAAGCATTCTAATCCTCCATATAATTTCCATGAGAAGTTGAATATCCATTTGAAATACCAAATATAATATATGAAAATAAATATATTAAAAATATATATACTATGGCACTAATATAGTAGCAATCTGAGCACTGTATGAAAAAATATGATTTATGAAGTCCGGTACTCGTCACTAAAAACCCCCCAAAATGGTTGATTTTAAATCAATGATATCTTCACTTTTGAAGCTCCTATTTGGACGATTTCATTTTTTTAATTGGGTGAAATTGTAAGAGGAACTTATATATGTAATTTGTTTTAGAAAATTTGGCCTTGAGGTGCTACAAAAAAAAAATCCGCGGAAAATAAAAAGATTGCAGATTTTAAAATGTCGATATCTTAACTTTGCGGACTCCATTTCAGTTTTTTATTTAATTTGGTGTTTTTATAAGAGGAACTCATACCTATAACATGTTTTTGCAAATTTTACACAAAAATATATGTAAATTATCCATATTGTCGCATCCCTCTTTTTTTTTCTCTCATAAAATATGCAAAAATTAAAATAATTCTCCCACACTTCTTGCCAAGGAAAGTGATTTGATACCACTTGATAAGAACCATAGTAGATCCAAAAATATAATCACCAAAAATAGTGAATACAAAATCTATCCATGGAGCAATATAGAAGAGCCTCATTTTTATTATAAGAAAATCCTTGAGGTGGGGAAACACCATACAATGGATCTTATTATGGAAGGGATCCTCTCATGTTCACTTTCCTCTTTGAGATGGTATCCTCCTATTGAGATACCTATCCAAATACAATACTTCTCTTCATATCTCATTACATTTGTTGAACCCCTTTATATAGTTCTACCAACCACCTAAGAACATTCTAAAGGAAGAACCTTTTAGAAGCATAACCTTCTAAGAAGTCCTCTTACATTTATTATATCTAACTAACATAGTGGACCTTATTTAATACTATAGTGGACCTATTCCACCTTACATTGCATGGCCTCTACTATTATAACTATGGGTCCTCCTAGCCCCCAGTACCTCTCTATATTCCTAACATATGTAGCAATAAGACTCGGTGAAGGTTTGTGGAAGTCACACAAAGACATTGGTGTCTCCTACACAGTTGGTGATTAGGAGTGGAGAATGGTGTTGGTGTTTCTCGGATAAAGAGATTGAATTCTCTTGCTAATTTGGTGCTTAGTGGTGAGGATTATTATATCTAGTATATTGGTGTCTATAAATATTTGTGATAGTAGGTTGGTTCTTACTAGGATTTGTACCACTTGGTATTGAGCTCTCAAGTAGGTTAGTGCTTGTAAGTATAGGTTGGTCCCCACAAATAAGTATAAAGAAAATTTCTTGGTTTTATGTTTCAACATAAATATTTTGTTCCATTTTCTACAATCCATAGATCTCATATGTGAATTTTTTCTTATGGTTGATTCAAATGTTTGAAAAAGTAAAAAATTGTCTTACACTTATTCACCCCCAACTCTAAGTATAAGTGTCTGCTAAAAATAAATAAAATTGTCAAGATAAATATATGTATCTTCACTTTATTTATGAAACATATAAAAAATATAAACTTATATATATTCCCCGAGTTATTCTTAGAATCAATTAACTCTATATATATCTCCGCATAATGCCTAAAATTTCAATCTTGAAAAATATACATTTTTTCTGTTATTCCATGCTCTTTAAATAATTTTTAGTTGAGCATCTATATATATTTCTACCTATATCCATATTTCTTTTTATTGCACAAAACTTTTAAGACCAAAAAAATTACCTACTTGTTCTAGCATTTGTAAATTAGGTTTCTTTTATATGATATAACAAACACAATTTTCAAAACAACATGATTATTTCTATCCATATTTCTTTTTATTGCACAAAACTTTTAAGACCAAAAAAATTACCTACTTGTTCTAGCATTTGTAAATTAGGTTTCTTTTATATGATATAACAAACACAATTTTCAAAACAACATGATTATCTCTGAAATTCATATACCCTTCTCTCTACAATATCTACATTGTCTTCATAGATATAATGATGTTACTCTACTTTACACTATAGGTTTCCTCTTAAAAAAATATTAAGTCCTTGTTAGTCACCTCTAACTATGTCTCTCTACATATATCTCGTGTGAGCAAAACTAATGTTTTCTCTACAAAGTGTTGTGATGTGATCGGCAACACCTCCATGGATACCGTGGTTGATATTTTTATGAACAAACAATAGAATTTTGTTTTTCATACATATACTCCATAAATCATATAATTGAATTTGTAAACTTTTCCTTCTTTGTTATTATCTTCATAAATATTTTGAAAATAAAATCATATAATTGAATCTGTAAACTTTTCCTTCTTTGTTATTATCTTCATAAATATTTTGAAAATAAAATCATAAAATATTTGAATATGCATAAATATCAATTTCTTATATTTTATTTTTATTTAATCATTTTCTTCATTGTATAGCAGACAAATTTAGGTATGGTGGATAATTTCAAAACCTAGTGACATGTTCCTAACTGGTTGAGTTGTGGTGCCTCCCATCGAATGTTTAATTAAATAACTCCCTTTATAACCAGTGGTGTCCCTTCGATTCAATGAACATAAATGACTATTTTGTTTCAATGTAATGCTTGCATCATTCTTTATTGGTATAGATCAATGGTAATGAACATCAATGACTATTTTGTTTCAACGTAGTGTTTGCTTCATTCTTTATTGGTATTGACCAATGGTTATGATTCACACATTTGTGACTCTTTACCTTTTGTGAATCAAATTTTTATTAAATAGGATGAGAGATCATTGCAATTTAACCTTCAACAATCACAAACAAAACCTGCTCTGCAATTTTTTCCTTTCCACTTTCACCCTCTTCGAATTCTCAAGCTAGATAGATGAATGTTTCTTGTTACAGTTTCACATGGTTGGTATTTATCTAATACAATGTTATGTCCAAATCACATATGATTAATTATATGCACTGAACACCACTCACATAGTATATACCATTTATTACCATGAAGTCATTTAATACATTGACATTGATTCTCTTTTATAGAGTTTATAGGTGGTTGATAAACTATCTACCAAGTATAAAAGGGTAAAAACATTTACGGTTCCTTATCTATTTTCCTATAGAATTGTCTAAAGTGAGTCTATGAAAAAAGCCCAATATAAAAGTGTAAAATTGTTAATTTGAGAGAGCCATAATTTCCAATCCAGAGATCATAATTGAGTAAGAGGGTAATCGATATATAAATGTATTGAATATTATAATCACCCTATCCACCTATAATTCATATTCAAGAAACATAATCATCTCCAAATATTAAAAATAAGTGTATTGGTAGGGTTAAAAGGATAGAAATTATGCATAACTTTTATAAAATTGAATTCTTCTTATCTAATAGAGTTGTATAATTGCGTGTGCATTTTACAATGTCATGGGTACAATAAGAACAAATCAATTTCATTGTGTGGAATAGAAGCATAGAAGATGCCTACAGAACTCATAACCGGGAGGAAGTGAAAGTTATGTATGCTAGTTTGGGAAATGAGGATATAGAGTCTAATGGGAATATGAGTAGAGTCGAGTGAGTAGATCTTATTGAGACAAAGTCTAAACAAACTCAAAAACAAAGTGAAAATTGTAACAAGTTCAAGACATGAAGAAGGGAGATACAATGATAGAGGGGGAAATTATAAAGGATCCAGGCATTGAAGGTGTGTTAGAAAGACTCATAGAGCACATCATTCACTTGTTTATTCAACAAGGAAGAACCATTTATCGAAAGAGTCATAGAGTATCCCATAAATATGTCTTGTCAAGAATCAAAGGAGAAGGAATGAATCATACCACTTGCAAGGAGAACTTAGGAATCTCAAGCCACAAAAATTTGATGGAGAAAATAAAAAGAAGAGAAGAGGTTGTAGCCTCGTTTCTTGAAATAAAAACATATTTCTAGTTACATAACTATTCCCTCAACTTGGAAGCTATAGTTGACATATACCATTTGCAAGAAAATGATTTTATGCGGTCGAAGCATTACTATGATAAAAATGTCCAAGATTTCTTTGAACTTACGATAAGAAATATCGATATGGATGAAAATGAAAGGAACTTCTTAGAGTTGTTGACATAGGTGAAATTTATTAAATACGAGAAGGTAAAAATTCCGAGGTACATTTTACAAAGATAAAATAGAATATGATAAACAAAAGAATTTCGAAGAGACCATAAGGCTAAGTAATTGTATGAATAGAGTGAGGGAAGAGAAACATTACACAAGTCTTGGAAGGAAAATAAGAGGTAAAAAGTGGAACAGAGGATGAGAGGTTTCAAACCTCCTTCATATTTTAGGAGCATTCCTCACGTGTATCAAAAGATTCATGAAACTCATACCGAGTCAATGATGGCATAATATTCTGAAAAAAAAGACTAAGACCATGGATCAAATGTTGAGGTTGTAAAGGATCAATGATGTTTTCAAAATATATCTAATAGATTGAATGGAGTGAGTACAATTGCTTATGTAAAAATCATTTCATTGGTTTCTTACGATATCTTGATTGGAATGGATTGATTAGAGCAACAACGTGTTTTTCTAGAATATCATAATAATAAATTTATATTTCTTTATGAAGAAGGAAAACATAGCTTGGTGAAAGGAATTCAAGGAACCATTTCCATAAGAGAAATTTCAGCATTACACATGAAGAGATCTATAAAAAATGTGTGTCAATTATTTGCAATTCATGTAGAATAACTAACCAAGAATAACAGTCCAAATTTAGAAAGAGTTTCTAGAAGTGTTTAGGGATATTCAAGTTTTACCACCCAAGAGGGACATACAATTCTCTATTCATCTAGTTCCTCGAGATTCCCCAATATCAAAAAATCCTTACAGAATGAATAACTGTTCAAGAAGGGATACATATTGTCTAGGTGTCTCACCTCACGGAGAACTATTTCTCATCGTGAATAAGAAGGATGGGACCTTGAGTTTGTTCATTGAATTTAGGTAACTAAGTAAAGCTACAATGAAGAACAAGTGCCATCTTTGAAGAATTGATGATCTCTTCAATCACTGAAAGGAGAAAAAGTATTTTTAAAGATAGACCTTAGATCACGATACCATGATGTGAGAGTCAAAGATGAAGATATTAGTAAGACAACATTTTGAACTTGGTATGGACACTATGAGTATATAGTGGTACCATTTGTATTAAAAAATGCACCATATGTCTTTATGTGTCTTGGTTTTCTTTTGTTTTCTTGATTTCTTTTTTGCTTTTATTGTTGATTTCAATTTTTTATAAACTTGGCTTTTATTTCCAATCCTTGAGTCCAATCTTTTTCTTTCCTTTTCTTGAAATTCAAGGTGTTGTACACATTGTTTCCATGTATCATAAACATGCATACATGATGTATAAGAGGGAAGAGTGTGTACATACCCACCTTGCCTTGGTCACATACACATATATGTCCTAGAAAGGGGTTTTTCTTTCATTTTTTCTTGGTGAAGGTCTTGTTCATCTCTCTATAGGTTCGCTTGAGTTATCGTGGCTTTTGTGTCCCAACATTTAGTCTTTATTTATTAAAGAAAAGAAAAACAGGTGTGTTTCATGATTTTATGGTTTTGAGTCTTTTTTTGGATTTTCTTTCTAGTGTAAGGAGTTCTTTTGAGTGTTTTCATTGTCTATTGAGTGTTTTCATTGTCTATTATATAATATGAAAGTTTCGGTTTGACAATTGTTTTTTCTTTGTCATTTTCATTTCTATTTTTAAGGAAAAAAAAAAAGTTGCATTTTTTTTTATAGTTTTTGCTTTTACTTTATTTGCAAGAAATCAAACAAGAAGATATTTTATTTTTAAATTAGTTTCTTCTTTTAGTTTTTTTTCTTAATTGTAGCATACTTCTCTTCCTCCTGCATTCAAAGAACTGTTAGTTGGATTTGTAGGTGTCTAGGGTTTCTTATTGTGAGTGGAAGTTTTCAATTTTGAAAAAAAAAGTCAAAAGTTGTGTATCTTTCGAAAGGTTGCACTACATTTTCCCATAAAAGGAAAAGTTTCATTGCATACATAAAAAAAAAAAAATTGCATTGAAATTTGAACATCTTGCATCAAAGTGTCCATAAACGTTTGTTTTCTTTTTAAGGATAAGTTTTGTTTCATAAAGAAAACAACATTCTTATTGTGTTTCCTTTATGGAGTGTCATAAAACACTGTTAAGTTGCATCATAATACCTATTGTGTAACAACAACCCCTAAAATGAATGTTAAAATTAAAATTTACTAGACTTTCCCTAAAATGAATGTTAAAATTAAAATTTACTAGATTTTTGCTTCTACGGTTCATCAACTATGTAACACCTTATTTTACCACATAAATGAAACTATGATAAGACTTCGGGTACTTTTATTTATGAGGCATGTAATTATGTTTATGAATAATGAAAACAAAAAAGACAACTCACTTGGAAGGAATCCTTGAGTACTAGAAATGATACCATGAGTGGGACTAGTGAGGTTGAACTCAGAATTTTAAATGAGGAAAACAGGAAGCTTTCATTTCATTTCATACTTGGAGGAATGAAGGGTCGATTAAGACTTTAGCTAGAAGGATGTACATGATTTTTCTCTTTGATTTGACATTATGGCACCACGATCTTGCTTCTAGCAGAAGTCATCATGGATCTCAAGGAGGAGGAGAATGTTCTAGCAGGAAGAAGGAATGAGGAAGAAGGGGGTAAAGGTAGAATACAACACACACAATGTGAAGAACAAGATGTGTGTGCATGCATAAGAGAAAAAAAAATAACCTATAAAAAAGAAGATAGAGAGAATGCAAATGCATAAATATTAAATCCATATAAAAGTGAGTTTCGGACTCACAAATAGATGGTGCAAAGGAGTAAGAGGAACTTGTGCACCTTACTTGGATCAACATAGAAGATATGGGAAGTTTTTTTAAAGAAAATATAAAACTCACCTGAGAGTTGAATGGTCACCCTAGAGAGAGAAGGCCCATATCTATAATAGAGCAATAGAGGACAATGACTTGGTGTTGACACTAGTAAGGGGAGGTGACTGAGGGACTATGCAATAGAGAAGGGTATCCCTTATGCAAAATAAATCCAATTGGGAAGGTGTATTATACAATCATGGAGCTACTGAGCTTAGTGGAAAGAGGGAAACGTCTATTGTTGGCAGTGGTAATATCCTTAATAATTAAACTTTTTTTTTTAATAATTTCAATTTATAGAAATTCATATTTGGTGTTATTAATACATTTAATTGTTATACTATTAAGAAAGAGTTTGACTTGCCAATTGTCCTCTTTTGATGGATAGAAGTAAGAAGAAAAATATTTTTATTTATTTAATCTTGGAAAGAGATGAAACAACCGGGTTAGAAATAGTTAACTATGATTCCATGAGTGGGGAACATGTTTGAGTTAACTGTTTTAACAAGTGTCAGAAGTGGAGTTTGAGAATTTCCAAGGAGGGAAATGGATTCAAGAAAATTTGTACAAAAAGAAAATGATATATACAATATATGTGGTGTAATATCCCCCCCAAAAAATACTTAATTATTATAGTTTGTATAAACTTAAGAATAAATTTCCATTTTTGGCAAATTCATATTTGGAATTTGTTTATGTGTAGTTAATTATTTTTACTGTTGGGCAAAGATTTGATTTTCCCAACTAACTCTTTGACTTTGACACATGTAAAAGAGAAATATTTTTATATATTAATTGCTAGAGGAAAAATGAAACAACTAAGTTGAAAACAACTCACCATGACTCCATGAGTTGGGAACATAATTGAGTTACCTTAGGGATGAATTTTACAAGTGGAAAATGAGGAATTTGACCACTAGCACCCAATTAGGGACTTGTAAAGTTGTGAAAATTTCCAAGGAGGGAAAAGGACCTAGGCAGAATATGCTTACTATATAGACATTACGAGAGGAGGCAAGATGATGCTTAGTATGTTGAAGAAATGATATCACTTGCTGTTAGGAATAGTGTTTAGTGTGAGGCAAGGGGATTTTCTGATTTGAAAGGAGGACTCTAAAAAAAAGAGTGTCATTTTGATTTTCCCTTATGGACTCATGGTTAGGCTAGGGGTGAATGGAGAAAGTAATTTGGTTGTTCTATTCGAATTCATATATGTACCTCTACCTGTTCTCTTGTAAATATTTTTTTGGAGTATTAACTGACATAAATAAGATGAATCTGTGATAATTATTTATTCCTGTGAATATGATCATTGTATAGATAGGAATGTGGGTATATGTATAACGAGGCATAAGAAATATTGAATTTGTTGTAGCTTTCGGGTAAGTGAAGAGTTACTTCTACAGAAGATGTTTGTGTATATTTTATATGTATTTGAATAAGTATATATATCCATGTATTCAAGATTAAATAAAATAGAAGTATTGTGGTGTTAATCATAACCATTAACATGCATGTAGATATACCCATATATGTATTCGAGCTTAAGAAAAATTGGATTGTTGTGATACCAATCATAACCTTGAGATATATATATATATATATATATATAGAGAGAGAGAGAGAGAGAGAGATGTCCAAACATATATCGTATGCATATACATAAATATTTTATTGAACTGCATAAAAATACAAACATTTACCATTGAACATATCTTACAAAAAGTGAAAGAAGGTTAACAGTCCTTTTTACATTTCACCAAACCTATATACAAAGATTTTCAATGGTATAAAATACATGCTACAGAAGATGTACAATACTTAACAACTTATTTGAATGGTTTTAGTAACCTGTGTGCACAATAAGAATTAAATCATAGTGATTTATACAGCTAGGAAACCCTTGTTCAAAATTGTTACAAGAGAGTATCTTAGGGTAAGGATCATGTAACACTAGTAAACATAACCTAGGAAATTTAATTAAACGCTAAGTTGAAACTCAAATTCCTTTTCGAGAAAGGAAATCCCCTAGATCCTTTTTCCTTCAAGATGTTTAATCCTGCAACAATCAAAATCGATAGATTCAATAAACTGTGTTAAGAAAATCAAATGAATTAAATATTAAGTAAATAGAGTAATACTTATCTTAAAACTGGCTTAGACGTAGTTTCTCCACCTGCGTTTCAAAGTTGATCTGTCCACAACCCGAAGGGGAGGAGTCGGCCTAGGAATGGCTGATGGGTAACCTCGCAAAAGAAGAGAGGGCCCCATCATTAGTTGATGAAATTTGTGTAAAATGTGTGCACAAGTAAAGGATTTAAATTAACGAATTATCACAGCAAAAATTTGAGGAATACAAGCCATAAACCAAACAGGAATAAGAATTTGTATAAGTTATAAACTATAACAATATTAAAGAGATTTTATCGAGATGTAAGATTTACATTGTTAAATAGATCAAAGGTATATAAATTTGCGCAACCCAACAATGGAAAAAGTGTCGCCTTGTTTACATAGAACATAAACCCCGGTTAGAGAGCTAGAATCTCTGCACATAATACATAGTTGAGGATCCTACAAAGGGTGAACCGACGCCTTGGTTATACAGAAATGTAGGTCCCAATTTTCCTTATAATGTTGATTGAGCACACAGATTTGCAAGGGTCTCAAAGGAAGGAATCTCGCAGATTTATCTAAGATTTTTATTTTGAGTAAGGGACTTCTGTCTACATAGAGGATTAATATTATGATGCATACATACAGTAAAATCACAATTTCCACAGAGGCACACCCTCTCGGTAATACAGTTAGAGGTTGCCAAATTGCCATCATAAAACATTATTACTTATGAACTGCTATATATACAACTCAGATGAAATCGTAAGTATAAGAATAACAATGAAATAAGCCTTTCAAAAGTCAGTGTGGTATAAAAATCATGGAATTTGTTACACAGAGGGCCTTTATGATATCCCTATACACTTCATGAGCTTTCATTTTTTATAGGTAAAAAGGTAAGTTATCCAAGCTGTTGTTATTCACATGCACGTGCGTGTCAATACCTCACCTCTGTGTAAGGATACTCACAAATTTCATACAGAGTGATAACAAAAGAAAAAACACAGAAACAGTCTGAGCCCAACAAGCCTCGAAAGGCTTAGCCTCAGTTTAACTATCTATCTAGTGTGCACAAAGACCATTTACACAATTCGATAACTAAAAATACACCGAGCATGATTCTACTACAATTTAGGGAACGAGTTTATATGCTTACAGATTTAGTTTCCACTTTGGAACGCTATTACGTAAGGGTTTCAGGACCTGGTGTGACTTTGTCACGGTGGTAAAATACCTATCACTAGGTGTAAAAACCATGAGGCTTTGCACACAGAAAATTAAAAGAAATGAGCACGAAACCATAAGAACTTGAAGGGCACCAATCAAACAAAGATCTACTCTAAATCAGATCCAAGAACGTCCAAACCAGAATAACCGAGAGGAAATGGATACGTTGGCTGAGTGCGAATACGTATCAAAGAATTTACAGAGTATTGGAAAGAGATAAAGGAGTTATGTCTTACCTTTTCTTGGAAGGAATCCTCCTGGTGTGCACCTCATTTCTTTCTTCTTAGGCCAACGCTTGCTCCCCGCCACCAGCCTTACTCACAGAGACACAAACAATCCAAGGTACGAGTTTTTTGTAGAAGTTTAGAGCCAAAGGAACAATACTGCAATGACCCAAAAACTAGTTGTTAAATGCAGAGTAAGGAAGCTATTGAAAATTACGTAGTACTGTGGCATGTGAAAAGTAAGTCATGTCGATCTCTCATTGGGCATGATCTACTATCATACAATTATGATACAATACCATTTTTAATGGTTTATCTAGGGTTTAATTACCGAACTGACTACTCTTTAAATCAACCTCCTTCCAAATTTATTACCGAGTTATGACCACAGTCTGTTAAGAATATGACTATTGCAGAGTTGTCATGTCTCTCCCTTCCAGTTAAGGTTTCAACCCTTGGGTTATGACTTGTTATTCGAGCTCAACATTTGTGATTTGCATTACTGGGTATCTCCTAACGACAGCAACCAATGATAACAATCGTTAAACTTCTGGTAACCATAATAATAATAGTCCAAATACTAAATATCGATACTTTACAATGCATAAGTTATCGTTGCATATGATAAAGGTAAGGTCACCCATAGAAGAGATTTGTGATTGATATAGAGAAATAATTTATTCTATGGATCTAATTTTTGTAAAGGATCCTTACATGTAATATTATGAACATAGATACGATGGGAATATTAAATGGGATTATAATAATTTAAATACAAAACTATGTATACTTATAGCTTTCCACATGTATGATGGCAACTATGAGGCTTATGTGATAACACATAGTAAATTTAAGTGAATGTGTATCATAATGGATAATCACCAATTTTCATGGGTAGATAATCAATGTTCCTAATTTTCTACGCAATGTGATTATAAGCACAAGATATCGAAAAATCATTAGTAATGACAAAACCTCTTTATATATATCAAAGCGTCGCCTCGAAAACAAATAATGAAGATGAAAGGAGAATTAATGTTCCTAATAAAAAAAAAATTAAATTTGGTAAAATTGGGCTACATTACATATGGTATTAGAGCTGAAGGTTACAACACTTGGACCTCAGGGCAAGGCCCAAACTAGTTTAGTACATTTTTTTTCTCTTAAAAGAAAAACCAACAAAACCGCTTACTGTTACAAACAATTTTTTTTTATTCTGTTGTGATAATGGCAACACAGAATGAAGAGGATAGCAGACTTGAGGAGAATCTCGATCAAGGACCTCATAATTAGCCTGGACAAAATAGTGAAGGAAGTTCATCCACCCATTTTCTAGAAACAATGAGGAACCTTATCGTGGAGCTAGAAGCGTTCAAGGCAGATAATGAGAAACTAAAAAATCCACACAAGGACCAACAAGAGATAAATGAAGTGTGGTTGTGCAACATCATAAAAAAGTAAGATTCTAAAAGACAATGACAAGGAAGGAGGTCAGGAAAAGAGCCTCCAAAAGTTATGGTCCTGAAGCAGAAAATGAGAAGAGTTCTTTCCAAGGCACACCAACAACAGAAAATAAAATAACCACGTGAAGGAAATGAAAATAGGTGAACCACCTCGAGGGTGAATTCAAGAATATCAAATTGTCCACCTTTGATGGAGAATCCAAGATAGGGGAGGAGATTGAAGCATGGCTACTAGATTTTAAAAAGTACTTCCAAATTTATAATTATTCGAGTAACATGAAGGTCAAAATGGCCATTTATAACCTAAAAGGAAAGGTGAGTATCTTGTGGAAGGACCTGAAGTTGGAAAAATCTCTAAAAGAGAAACATATGGAATGGTCATATTTCAAGAAAAAATATTTATCAGAAAGTTATTATGAAAGAAAGACCAAAAAAATTTATGAGCTAAGACTTGGACAAATGACCATGGATGGCCTGATAAACAAATTTATTGAATTATTAATATTTGTGTCATACATCACGGAAGACAAAGTAAAAATCCAGCAATTCCTGAGCTTCCTACCACAGTCCTATAAGGACAGAATTGAATTTGAAAATCCCAATACCTTAAGAGAAGTTTTTAGAAAGGCTCGGATGTTCTATTATCACTACAAAAAGGGATATGAAATTACCAAGGCTTGGAAGGATAAAAAATAGGAAAAAATTAATCAGCGGAAGAAAGGCTTCCAACCAACCCCTTTCTAGAATGAGGCAAAGAATTTCCAAAGGAAATATTTTCATTCCAATAACCAGAACACCCAAGGGGTAGGTAAACTATTTAATGTAGGAACCAAGAAATTTGGGGACAACCCCACGGAACCGTTAAAATGTTGGGAGTGTGGAGAACCTCGCTCCATGTTTAACTTCCGCAGCAAGGACCACAGTTCATAACCTACAAGAGGACTCTACAATGGGAGATGTGGGAAGAAACATGAACATAATTAATGTGACTATGGATGAACAATAAGATGATCATCAATCCACCATAGTGGAAATTGAAGGTAAAGTTAATAATAATCCCATTTCTATTTTAATTGGCCTAGGAACTACTCTAAGTTATGTTACTCCTGGTTTAGTTGATTCAAACAAGCTTAAGAAAGTAAATAATCCCGGTTAGTGCAGCTAGCAATAGGGACTAAGAGAAAAGTAACAGATTTCATTTCTGAATGTGAACTCACTTTAGAGGACCAAAATACAAAGTTAAATTTGAATATTTTACCTTTGGGGTCTTACGATATAATAATTGGAATAGAATGGTTAGAGAAACATAAAGTAATTTTGTATTGCTATAAAAAATCACTTACTTACAGAGATGAAAACAACACAATTAGGACAGTACAAGGCATCATAAACAATTAGGCAGATTTAAATAATGCAGTTTAAGAAATGCATGAATAAAGGTTGTTAGATTTATGCTATTCAAGTGACAAATATATTAGAAAAGGAAGATAAGCCCAGCCTAGAAGACTTTACCATCTTACATGAGTTTAGAGATTTATTTGTGGATGAGATACCATAACTGCCTCGAAGAAGAGAGATAGATTTATCTATCGATCTACTCGATCAGTCTCGATATCTAAGGCACCCTATAGGATGAACATAGCTGAAAATTCCGCTACAAGAACTGTCACACAATGAATACATCAAACCAAGTGTCTCGCCTTGGGGAGCACCACTCATTTTCATTAAAAAGAAAAATGGGACTTTAAGATTATGTATTGATTACCGACAGTTAAACAAGATGACTATTAAGAACAAGTATCCTCTACCCGGAATTAATGATTTGTTTGACCAAGTGGGAGGGGAAGAGATTTTTTCTAAGTTAGATTTAAGAGATGGTTATCACTAGGTCAAAATAAAAGATGAAGATATAAGTAAAACAACTTTTATAATGAGATATGGACATTATGAGTTTGTTGTTATTTTGTTTGGTCTAAGTAACGCAACAACAACATTTATTTGTTTAATGAATGGCATATTCAATCAATAATTCGATAAATTTGTTTTGGTAATTTATTGACGACATTTTAGTTTATTCGGAAACGGAAGAAGAACATGAAGAACATCTAAATATAGTATTGCAGACCTTAAGCAAACACAATTTGTATGCAAAATTTGACAAATGCGACTTCTACGAAAAGAGAATACAGTACCTAGGACATGTAATATCTGAAGAATGTATTGCAGTTGAACCAAAGAAGATAAGAGCCATCATGGAATGGCCTATACCTAAGAATGTGGCAAACATCCAGTCATTCATGAGAATTACTAGGTACTACCACATATTTATCGAGGGGTTCTCTAAGATTGCATACCCAATCACATCCCTACAGAAAAAGGGGGAAAAGTTTACTTGGTCACAGAAATATGAGGACAATTTTAATAAGTTAAAAGAACTGTTAATGTGACATCGCCAAAAATAAAATATTTTGAAATTTAAAATCTGCTGGAAATTTATTCTGTTTTTAGTAAATTTGAATTTGGAAAATTTTTGCCATTTATGGCAATTCTGAATTTCGAATTTGATAATTGTAACTAATTATTATGAATGTTGGGCAGAGACCTGACTTGACCCAACTAACTATTTGACTATGACACATGTATGAAAAAAAAATAATTTATATTGATTGCAGGAGGACAAATGGAACAACCATGTTAAATTTAGTTGACCATGACACCATGAGTGGGGAACATGTTGGAACTACCTCTAGGCTGATTGTTACAAGTGGAAAATTAGTGATTTGGCCATTGGCAGCCTCTGAAAATCAGGGATTTAGAAAGATGTGAAAATTCCCAAGGGAGGGAAAAGACTTGGGCAAATTGATAAATGGCATATGTGAGGAGGCAGGACGTTGCCAAGTATGTTGGGAAAGGAGACTATTGAATTTTTTCCTTGTTGTTATGAACACTATTGAATGAGTGTGAGGTAGGAAAGGACCTACTGAAATTGAAGGACATTGCTAAGGAGGATTTTCCAAGTTCGCCCTCATGGATTCATGGTCAGGTTAGGGGGTGAATCGGGCAAGTGACATTGGCTACCCTATTCTACGATTGGGAGGAACGTGGTTTTTCCCTTTGCCTTCCTACAAATTTGGTTCAGATATCTTAATCTCCTCCTTCTTTGTTTTGAATTATTTTAGATATCTGATATTATGCATATGTTGGATTAAGTTGAATAATATCGGTGGGTGATATATATCCATTGGTATGAAGTTTACAGTCAAAATTTAAAATCTAAGTAGAGCTACTTCTGCACACCTGAACTGGAAGAACAAATCTATCTACATGAATACATTTATGTCTGTAACTATATTATTAAGAAGACTTATCCATGAATAATTAGGAGTTGAGAAAATCTGTATATATGTTACATATCAACTCATATATATATATATATATATATATATATATATATATATATGAGTTGATATGTAACATATATACAGATTTGCTCAACTCTTATTTATTATATGTTGTAGGTACGATTGTATTGGTATGGTTCTGCATTTTATATATATTCGATAGTCATCTATGCTATTAAGAGATATACTCATAATACTACTATAAGGGTGAACCATTGTCATTATAGGTCCCACGTACAAGTGTACATGTTTATAAATAACATCGATTGTCTATAGAAGTAATGGAATCAATTCTAGACAGTGAACGAAGTTACAATTACTGGGTCTTAGTCGAGCCTAAGATAAATCTATTTATGCCAAAAGCAACTAAATTCATCTCGTATTTTCCAAAACTTCAAGTCCTAGTAACACCTCTACTGGTGAAGAGATCATCATGAGTCATACGATTTAAAAAAAAAAGGAATTTATTCTTGTAGTGGACTTTCAAACTATGTAAACTTTTGTAGAAACTGAGAAAATTTCACAGGTTTTATTTTCCTTGTAACAGTACATATTTAAAGCCAAAGAACTATTTAGGGGTTTACGAAGTATCAAATACCCTTACGACTACGGTTAGGGATACATATGTAAATGTTCATTCAATAATTATTATAACGAATGACATAAAATTAGTAGCATACACATATAAAGGAATATGCCAGAATCAAAACACAGTATCATAGCCCACATTACACTGATAAAACTCAGGTTCTTCTTAATACATAAGGAGTATCTTCCGGCTACACCTTTTTGACAAGAAAACGGAGAAAAACGATTAATTCAGACTTTCTCACAATTCGTAAATAGGGTATTTACTTCCAAAAAATTGGAGTACCCTCGGATCGAACATAAAGAAAGATCGATCTAGACTACTATAGATCCATGATAAAATATCACAAGAGAAACATAAGTGTTTTCTTTATTATCAATACTCTTATAAGTATGTCGAATATCTACGATGTCAAAAAACGAATTGAATAAGGTTACAAGGGACATAAATAAAACACCATTCTTAAATTCTCTTTATTTCATAAGTGTCAGGAAAAAAGTTCGGTATATAAAAAGGAAATCAATCATATTCTCCCTTCGAATAATGCTGAATACAAATCATAGTAAGAAATAGATTTAATTCTTGAGTAGTTATACAAAAAAATTTAAAGTTGATTTCTCAGAATTCGACTGTGAAAAGGAGTAACAAAGTTATAAGCTAATACACAGCGAACCAATCACAGAGTTGATTCCATAGTTGAATTCTTCTATCATCATCTATCTAAGCCTATCCAATAGGGACAAAGTGGAACTCGAGTACTTATTAAGGGGTGAGATCCCCGTATGTGCATCCTCGCATGGTCGAAACCCCTGCATATAGTTGCAATGAAACATCTTGAATATTTTGTTCAACTAGAAATACAAATAAAGTAAACAAAAGAAAATGAGTAACCTTAGGAAAGAAAGCATGCCAAAGTAATACTTAACTTGAGTGGAGGGATACGACACCCTTCACCATTTCCAGGAGCCGCGAACTTCTCTAGACCAGGAAGGGGGAGAGGAGTCCAAGTCTCACTAATGGGTAACCTCGCAAAAACCAAAGGGGCCCATCATTAGCATAAGAATCAATGAATGACCAAAATTATATTTGAATAAAAGATCCATTACACGAATATTGGAATCTGAGCAATGGGAATATTAAGTTTAAAATACAAGAACCAACTCACAGCAATTTAAAGAAAACAATAGAACATAACCAATGTTCTATCTAACACTCTACAAATAAATTAAAGGAAACACAGAGTCAATACAATGCTTAAACCCCAAATGCGCATGCCCTTGCAAGACACACGGAAAGAGAAAGGGGCCACACAAAACATAAACTGAACATATTTAACCATAGTCAAGGCATAATACCATGCAAGCATTTGGCCAACCACTAATATTTCACGGAGACAATCGAATAAAGAGAAACACAGTCCTATGAGTTGTCGAGGAGTATTGGGAGAACCTGGATAGATGAACCCTTTTTCTCTTCACAACCCAGACAAAAATAACTTACTAGAGAAATACCAGTATTATGAAAGAATTAGGTTTGACACGTAGATGTGCTTAAGGCCCTAACACAGTTAAACATACGATTTATTTCCAACGAAGAATAATCCTGGACAGGTAACAAAGGAATGACGAGTGCAGGAGGGAGAAAGAAGGGCCTATGGGAAAGAAACAGGATAGTATCAGAATAGAAGCTCAGAAAGACATAGAAAATCTACAGTAAACCAAGGAAATTATTATGTCAGGATAAACACTTACCGAACAGGGAAAAATGAGAGACATTCCAAGCTTCCATGCTGAGTGTATAGTAAGGTTGAGAAACAAAAGTAAAATGTAGTAGTATAACTTAGAGCAGTTTTGACACCAAGAAAGAAAATGAGTCATGGCGGTTACCCTAAAACACAAACCTTGTGCCTATTGAATGTGGTGGGTATGCTGAGGAGATGTACCATGTGATAACAGTGATGTGGAGTGTCCAGGTTGGGTAAGGGTACAAAATGACTCTTGTTACATCCACCTCCATTAATGGCTGAACAAAGACTTAATTTCGGCTGTCATTATATCTAGTCACATTTATTATTTCTCAGAGGACAAGTAAGGATCTCCTCAGAACCCCTTTCGACTAGTTCAGTTAGCGCCGGTGGTTGGAGTCTGTTAAGTCGGGGAAGGGATCAAAAAACTGCCACTTCAGAGTCTGCTTCCAACTAAATAGTTATTGTCTTATGAATTCTCAGTCAACATATTTAATTCCAAAGAACCCCTCGAGTTCGGGGTCACTTTTATCAATAGTAAAACCAATAAATTTAACGCTTAAGCAATTATTTCGACCCCCTTCCTTGTTTCTCTAAATTTTTTGGGGTCCTGAAGTACATGCTTGTACACATTTATGAATGTGGATATTAATCAATGGGCTGGAAACCTAAGCATTATGCATATGTCTATTTTTTCATTATTACAAAGCTTTTAACCTATAACCACTTACAAGGGTGAGTGTAACTTATTTGAGTATCGAAGAATAAGTACTAGACTATGGAAAGAGAAATTGATTACATAGGGTATCATGTTAAAGTTTAATCCCCTTATTATAAATCTATCTTTCAAATTTAGAGTGTAATTCTCTTAGAGGAAAAAAAAGTTTTTCATGTCGAAATTGAGGTTTATTATAGTTAACTACAACACTTATTTTAAAGGTAGAAGACCGTGATAAAGACTTTACAATTTGCATGGATGGAAGAAAATAAGGCTTGGGAGGTGTCATAACTCAATAAGGACACGTTATTTGTTATGAATCACGAAAACTAAAGGAGAATGAATGAAACTACGTCACACACGACTTGGAATTACCAGTTGTAATTCATGCGTTAACAATGTGGCGACAGTATTTAATGGGAAAAAATTGTGTTTTCTAATCGATAACAATGGTGTGAAATTCTTATTCAATCAACCAGATCTTAGTGCAAGGAAAGCAAGGTGGTTGGCCTTGTTAAGTGAATTGGATTTCGAAGTAAGACACATCAAGGGTAAAGAAAAACAATTTGCACATGCCTTAAGTAGGAGAACTAATGGGTTGATTCGGATAAGTATTAGCATAATAGAAAGTGACATTGAACAAAGGATAAGATCGACAAGTGGTAATGACGAAAAATACATCAAAACAATAGCATATTTACAAAGTAATACATAAAATTTGGACAAAACATATATGAGTTTGGTTAGCAATGGACTGCTAAGATTTAAAAACATGTTGTACATACCAGATTTTCCTAAATTAAATCTAACAATTTTGGATGAAGTGCACAAAAATCCATATTCTGGTAATCCGGGATACCAAAAAATGGTAACAACCTTAAGGAAGTTGTTTTATTGGCCTAATATGGAAGGTGAGACATTTGAATACTTATCTAAATGCCTAGATTGTCAATAGGTGAAGGCTGAACATTGACATCTAACTGACCTTCTATAGCCTGTACCTATACCAGAATGGAAGTGGAAGACTATCTCAGTGTACTTTATCATAGATTTTCCTAAAACTAAAAATCATAATGATTCTATTAAGGTAGTAATTGACAAATTTAGCAAGTCTGAACATTTTATTCTTGTAAAATCTACTTATAAATCTATTAACATTTCTGAAATATTTATGAAGGAAATATTTAGATTGCATGGTATCCCTAAAATGGTGATTTCATATAGATATGTCAAATTTACATCAACATTTTGGAAAGAATTGTTTGTAGGGTTGAATAGTAACCTAAATTTCAACACAAGCTACCATCCACAAACGGATGGGAAAATTGAACGAACGAACCAGATTGTGGAATATATGTTACACATGTACGTAAGGACAAAACCAGCTAAGTGGGAGGAATATGATGTAGCCCCCCTAATAACCCGTAGGGATGTGCAACCTCCCAGTCTAGGATCTCTCATTCTCTAGTCTAATGAATCTCTGAAACCACAATGGTCTCGTTCTGTGATTTAACACAAACCCCCTCAGTTCCTTGGTGAAGTTCTGACAACAACCCATGACCTTCACTTTCGCCTTGCTATGAAAACTCCGAGTGTTAGGCGTTACCTCCTTTTTCTTAATACACCCCCTCTTGATGTGACCTCAGCAATGATGACGTGATTTTGGACTGGGTCACAAGTGGTTTGGAGTTAAACCACTTTTGGGTCCACAATGGTCCGCTAGCTTACATGTGTCCTCGATAGGAAACCACAGTTCAAATTGTGACCCGCCTTCAATTTCTTAACCTCCTCGCAACTTTTGTCCTGGAAATGACATGGGATCATCTATCTCACAATCTTGACAACAGCATCCAAATAAATTCTTCAAATATACACCCTTCTTCTCTATGGACCATATCTACCTCCTCTAAATGAATGGTTGAGGCTCTCTCTACAATTTTAGACTCTCAAATTTTGAAATCTCAAACTCAACTTCGTTTCATAGTTCACTCCTCTAGAACTAAGGATCTATAGACACATGTCCAGTAAATCAATGACCATCCCTTCATGCGGGTGTTTGAACTTTCAACCTAGATCAACAATCCAATGGCCCCTTCTCGATCGACAGTCGAGATTTCCTTCGAGGCTCTGAACTTTTGATATTTAAAATCTCAAACCTCTTACTTCCAATGTATTTTAACTGGAGTCTAAGATCCACTAATGCATGTCCTCCCGAACCAACGCTCGAGGAATACTTCAGGAATTTACCTAGAGTTAACATATTTGTGCCACGTCTCCCCCAAATCCAATAGTCCAGATCTTATTTCGAGGCTTCGGGTGTTCGTGCTCCTGCGATCTCAGTTCTCAACTGAAATTTCACTTCATCTTTTTCTGGAGTTTTAGATCTGTTGACAAGTGTCTCCTCACAGATAAACGACTTGTGGCTCTTCGGCTCTTTGTGCTCCAGTAGTTTCAAGTTTCAAACTTCCTCCTTCCTCTATATATTCTGAGCTTCTGACATGTACCCTCCTAGCTTCAATGGTCCATATATGCTCCGACTCTTCAGATCTCTGCACTTCGGAAATTTCAAGTTTGAAACTCGACTCCTTATGATCTTGCAATATCTGATGGCTCATGCTTGATCAATCGAATGGTTGATATTCCACCTCAGTGTTCCATCACTCTAGACTTCAGGAATCTAAAGTTTCAAGCCACTCCTCCTCCCGAGATTCACAACAACCAATGACTACGATTCCTCCTGGTGATCCGACATTTGGTCTTCGCTCCGAGTGATATGATGGCTCATATCTATCCTATGGATCGGATGGTTGAATTTCTAATATGGTTTTCCTGACTCCAAGAGTCTCAAGTTTCAACCCCGATAGCTTCTCTCTCCTCTATACATTAAGTGTTAAGGCTCGTGCACTTCCTTCTGATCCGACAATTGTTGATCATCTTCCTTGTGATTCAACGGTCACAACCGTTCTTCCACCTGAGCTTATGATGTTAAGCCCTAATATTGGCTCATTACCCCTTAATTGGGGCATATTATATTAGTAATATTATTTTATTTATGTCGTCTTTAGGCCATTAGTTGTAATTATACCTCCTAGTCTCCTATATATACCAAGTAGACATTTTCATTTTGAATCATATTGTACTTGAACATTTAAGTGGGGTAAAAGGAGGTTTATCCCTCGAAGAGGATTATTATCTTAAATTATCTCTTTTTCAAGGCGTTGAGTACTTTTTCTGAGGTTTTTCTATGCTATATTGATATGTGGTTCTTAACATATGGTATCAGAGCTTAAGGTCTTGGGTTTCATTGCTACATCTGAGACACCTTGGAATTTTCGCAATAAATTTTTTTCTACAATGTTTCAGAAGGAATGGCTGGGAGGATATTTAGTAGACATATCAAGGTACGTTGGGTTCACAATTCATCTCTTGAGGCCTTATACTTTCGGAGATACATCCCGTACAAGATAGGGTTATGGAATCATCCTAAACTGAGTCATTGTGGAATTTTCGCTATAAAAACTTTTTTGTAACGTTTCAAACATTGAAATCTAGAAGCTATTTACAGAAATTAGTGGGGCATTTGTGGTAAAAATTTCAGCTTCTAGGTCACCTTAAATTTGTAGATACACCCTGTGTAAGATAGGGTATCTGACTAGTCTCAAGAAGGTGTTCCAGGTAAAACAATCATAACTTCTTCCTAGAGTATCTAAATTGAGTGGGGCTGGTTTCATTGGATCGTGGACAGTCTGTAGTATGTTTGGTGCAATTTTCATAATTGTATATCAATTATTTTGTGTGAAGCACACTATACAAGTGAGATCTCCTCGGAAGGCCAAAAATCGGCAAGTTGTGAGGAAGTTACCATAAATTCCACTTGGCACATCCAATTTTGATCAAACCTATGTCATTGAAGAGAAGAAATATTAGAGAACTACATAAAATAAATTTTCATACCCAGAAGGGCCAAAACTTGGGAGATAGAATAGAAGAAATATTGTCTAGCAGAACCACCTCAAAATCAAGGTTCAAAAGTGATACTTGGCCAACATACCACCAAAAAAGGGAACTTCTACACCAAATAAGCCTCTAGAAAATCCTACTTGGACTCTTGATGAAGGTGAAGAAATTCATAGGGACATAAATGAACTACAAAATAAGATGGATTTAATGGAATCTATGTTGGATACTAAGATGGATGGTTTAAAATGGTATATCATGGAAGTATTGAAAAATTTCGTATCAGAGAAGACACCTGAAAGTGAAAATGCATCCCATGAAATTCATGATGAGGACACAAGGAAGGTGAATCAAGAATGGAGAAACTCTAACTTTGGTTTGAAGACCAACCATGTTCCTAAGATTGATATGAGGAAGTTTGATAGCAAGGACCCAGTCACATGGATACTTTAGATGGAGCAATTCTTTGATCTCCATAATGTGCCACATACACAAAAGGTATGAATTGCTTCTTTCTATTTAGAACCTAATCAATTTGTATGGTATTGATGGCTTTGTTCTTGCAAATCACTCGTCACTTGGAAAATTTTCATGGAAGAAATGATAATGCACTATGAGGATACAAGGAGCAATACCTTCTTTATCCAATTGATAAATCTCAAGAAAAAGGGTTCAATTATGGAGCACATTGAGAACTTCCAAAGATTGAATATAAAGGTAACCGATATTTCAGATGAGCACTTGATTGATGTATTCATAGGAACTTTAAAGGATAACATTCAACATGAGGTTCTCCTTTGGGAATCCAAATCATTGAAGAATGCATTTAAGGTGGCAAGAAATGTTGAAAGTAAAAATATGGTTATGGCTACTAGAAGGACCAATCCTAACATGTATAGAGAGAACAATGCTCCTTATTCTAAAACACCTCAACCTACAAGGTTGACACCTCAACAATTGGAGGAAAGAAAAGCAAAAGGTTTATGCTTTAATTGTGACTGGAAGTACAGTAAGGGACATAAGTGTGGTGAGAAGAAATTATTATGCATAGATTGTGAAGAGGAAGAAGAACAAGAACAAGAACCATATAAAGATGAAAATGTAGATGCAATTTCATCTGAACAATTGAATCCCATGATATCGTGTAATGCATTTGCTAGAATTAGCACTCCTCAAACCCTCAAGATCGAAGGATACATCAAAAAGAAAAAGGTAATAGTCCTAATTGATTCTGGCAGTACTCATAATTTCATTCACTATAAATTAGCCAAAGATCTCAATTGATTCGTATATCCGATGCCAGAGTTTCAAGTAATGATTACAGATAGAGGAACTATCAATTGCTCAGGAAAATGCAAAAAGATCAATCTTACTATGGGGGAATATGTAATGAATAGGCAAATGATTTTTATACCCATGGGTGGTGTAGATGTTGTACTAGGAATCCAATGGTTACAATCATTAGAAACAATGGATTTTAATTTTAAAGAACTTTTCATGAAATTTTCATTGGAAGGAAAAAACATTGAGTTAAGAGGTATCACAGGGAATCTCGGTAAGGTGATAAGCTCTAACGGCATGACAAAATTATTGAAAAAGGGGCATCAAGGTGTTATTGCACAACTATGCTCACTAAATGTTCAAACATCTAAGCCATATATTCCTCAAGATCTCCAAAGGATCATTGATAAGCATTCCAAAGTATTTGAAGATATTCCCAAAAGTCTTCCACCCACTCAAAATCATGATCATGAAATTCACCTAATTCCTGGGACAATTCCTCCTAACATCAGGCCATACATATGCCCTTACGCCTAGAAGAGTGAAATTGAACTCATGGTTGAAGAAATGTTAGAGGCTGACATTATAAGACCTAGCCAAAGTTCTTACTTTGCACGAGTGGTAACAGTATTCAAGAAAGATAGCTCATGGTGTATGTGTCCAGATTATAGAGAGCTAAACAAGATCACTATTAAAGATAAGTTTCCCATTCCCATCATTGATGAATTGTTAGATGAACTACATGGAGCAATCTATTTCACAAAATTGGATCTTTGTTCAGGGTATCATCAAATAAGAATGAAGGAAGAAGATATCCCAAAAACAACATTCTGAACTCATGAAGGCCATTATGAATTTTTGGTCATGCCTTTTGGACTTACAAATGCACCTTCCACATTCCAAGGGTTGACCAATTCCTTTTTCAAGCCCTTCCTTCGAAAATTTGTGTTAGTATTTTTTTATGATATACTAATCTATAGCAAGTCTTGGGAGGATCATGTGCGACATGTTGACAAGGTGCTACAACTACTAAAGGAGCAACAACTATATTCCAAACCATCCAAATATTTCTTTGGAGTAAAGGAGGTAGAGTATTTGGGTAATATTGTATCTCATGAAGCTGTCAAGGTAGACCCTAAAAATATTAAGGCCATGATGGACTGGTCGATTCCCAAAACATTAAAGAATCTTAGAGGATTTTTGGGTTTGATAGGTTACTACCGCAAGTTTGTTCGGAAATATGAAATAATAGTAGCACCTTTAACAACACTAACTAAGAAGGATTCATTTTCATGGACTCCAGAGGCAACTAAAGCTTTTGAACAACTTAAAGAGGTGATGTGTAAATCTCTCGTCTTGACTGCTCCAGACTTCACAATAACCTTTATTGTGGAATGTGATGCATCAGGAAATGGAATTGGTGTTGTCCTAATGCAAGAAGGAAGGCCCATGGCTTTTGAAAGTCGACCACTCAAGGGAAAGGAATTACACAAACCCATTTATGAGAAAGAAATGATGGCAATACTAAATGCATTGAAGAAATGGTGTCGTTACCTAATAGGCAGACACTTCAAGGTCAAAACAGATCATGATAGTCTTAAATGCTTCTTGGAACAAAGACTATCTTCAGAAGAACAACAAGAATGGATAACCAAGATATTGGGTTATGATTTTGAAATCATCTATAAAATGGGGAAGAAAAATGTTGTGGCAGATGCACTCTCAAGAAAGGATGAAGATGTTGAGGCCTTTCTCTGTGCTATCTCGATCATCCAACCCGATTGGATAATAGAAGAAAGGGATGAATAGAAGAATGATGAAAAAGTGTGGACTCTCATTCAAAGGTTGCAACAGGATTCTAGTGCATCAGATACATTTACATGGAAAAATGATTCACTATGGTACAAAGATCACTTATATTTATGTAAGAACTCCCAACCCAAACAAATGGTACTATTGGAATTGCACACCTCTCTAGTAGAAGGGCGCTCGTGATTTTTGAAAACCTGCCATGGAGTCAAGAAGGATTTTTTTTGGGATGGCTTTAAAACTGATGTTCAAAGGTTTGTGGCAGAATGTTTGGTTTGCCAACAAAATAAGGTGGAAACAATTAAGACCCCAGGTCTTTTACAACAATTATCCATCCCAAGCGAGCGTTGGGAGGAGGTTTCCATGGATTTCATAATAGGGTTACCAAAGTCTGAAGGAAAGAGTGTCATCATGGTGATTGTTGATATACTAACCAAGTACACACACTTTTGTGCACTCTTATCCCTTCAAAGCTCGTATAATGTCCACTGCATTCATGGAGACAGTTCAAAAGCTACATGGTAGCCCAAAGATTATTATAAGTGACAGAGATCCCATCTTCAATGGAAATGTTTGGACATAATTGTTTTGTTGTTTGGATACTCAATTGGATCATAGCTCATCCTATCATCCTCAATTTGATGGAAAAACTGAGATAGTGAACAAATGTCTGGAAGGCTACCTTCGTTGATTTGTCTCTGATAAAGAAACACAATGGTTCAAATGGTTACCCTTGGTAGAATGGTGGTATAACACTTCCTTTCATATTGCAACAAAAATGAAACCATTTATGGCACTTTATGGATACCACCCTCCTTCCATCACTTCTTCTCTAAAAGAAAAATCTAAGGTTCAAGCAGTGGAAGATCACATTGAGAATCATCAACAACTTCTCCAAATATTAAAGGACAACCTGACCATGGCACAGAATCGCATGAAACAACAAGAAGATCAACATCGTAGTGAAATAAGTTTTGAAGTAGGGGATTGGGTAGTTTTTAAGACTACAAGCATACAAAAAGATGTCCCTCAAGCAATCCAATAAGGATAATAAATTATCACCAAAGTACTATGTCCCTTATAAGGTGTTGCAAAAGATTGGTACTATGGCATACAAATTGGAGTTGCCTACATATTCATGAGTACACCCAGTTTTCCATGTTTCATGCTTAAAGAAGGTTATAGGTGACAAGATCCCAGTTCAAACTATATTGCTAGAACTTGATGAGGAAGAAAAAATCATATTGGAGCCTAAAGCCATCACTGACACAACAATTCGCCAGCTGAGGAATAGATCCATTTCAGAGTATCTCATTAAATGGAGGAAACTACCAGCTGGAGATTATACTTGGGAAGATGAGTCTTTTATACAGAAGCATCCAGAGCTACTCAAGCATTGCGGACAATACTTGTCTCAAGGGGAGGGGCATGTTAATCCCTAATATTGGCTCATTACCCCTTAATTGGGGCATATTATATTAGTAATGTTATTTAATTTATGTCAGGTTTAGGCCATTAGTTGTAATTATACCTCCTAGTCTCCTATATATACCAAGGAGACATTTTCATTTTGAATCATCTTGTACTTGAACATTTAAGTGGGGTAAAAGGAGGTTTCCCCATGAAAGAGGCTTATTATGTAAAATTATCTCTTTTTCAAGGCGTTAAGTACTTTTTCTGAGGTTTTTCTATGCTATATTGATATTTGGTTCTTAACATGTCATATCTCTCCACCTCCTTCTGGATCTAACAGCTACGATCAAGTCATGAACTTAGATTTCGCCACTTCTTATGATTCTTCCTTTTGACTTCTTTGATGTGAGAGTCAATGAAAATTTGATCACTCACCTTGCGTCTTTTTTGATGGACAGGTGTCACCAGATCATGGACTCTGAAAGGATTCACTCACCAAATCATGGCTATTGAGACTTGAAATCTCCAAAGGCCTGAGTCCTGGAAATGAAGAGAACCATCGATACGAAGGAGGACACATGGTGCCATTTCTAGAAATCTGAGAGATACCTATTCAACAGGGAAGAGAGATTGATATTTGAGATCTCATAAGTTGAGAGAACCAAAATAGATCTAAGCCATTAGATCACCTGATGTGAATCTGACCTGTCAGATCCAGAAAAAAGACGCAGCGAAGATCTTGGACTCTTGGAAAAGATCCGAAGTAATTATAGGACATATGATTTAAGAGGACACGTGGAATGATTCTTCATTTTGAAGGAGAAGGAAGACGAATTTATATTTGAGATCCCTAAAGGTTAGATCCATGGAGGAGATCGTAGTTTTGGATTCAAGGGGACAAGTGGCAATAGATCTTGCACTACGAGATATTATCACGCAGAGGTGAGTGGAGTTGAGAGTTGAAACTCTTGGAGGGTGGAAAGGTGGATTCGATGTTATCCATTGATCCAGAGGGGAGTTACCTATCGAAAAATCGTGGAGATCTGGGTAGATGCGTGGAGAGAGTAAAATGGCGGAATAGATCTTGATAGAATTCCCTTATGAGAGGTAGTGATGAGAGGCAAGAGATTGACGGATGGGGAGGATTGTGGCGTCATAACTTGCACGAAGGATAAATTTCCTTGAGCATGGTGCATTTTAAATGACTAGTTTGGGGATGGGGTATGTGTCAGCTGGAGGAGGATTGCGGGGAAAAACGAGGGTTGGTTTCAAACCAATCTTGCTTGCACCTTTAATCGTGCATTAGAACAATGGCACAACCTAAGCACATATCAATGAAGGGGCTAGTGAAGAGGAGCTAGCACCCATAAACTGAGAAGTGATTAGAACACGTAGAGACAGAAGGTTTCAAGTCTACGATAGATGCATTGAACCTTAAATTTAAGCACACAATCTATGTTTTAAACTCCACTTCGTTTAGACCTGTATGATATGGATATTGTCTACCCTTAAAGATTTTATGTAATTTGAGTGGGGTTTTGCCTCTGTGAATCTAACGTTAGTACGCATACATATATATAGATATGTGGAAAGGAACATAATGTTAGTGGATATTTACTATCCTTGATGCTTATTTTAGATATGTGGGTAATCTAAGAGGTTGGGGAATAGTGAAGTTACGCTTGACCCTTTGAGTATATGATTACTGTGCTATGGGAAATAGCTCATAGATAAAATCGGTTATAATTTTAGCTAATTATGTCAATAACTGGAAAACATAAACCTTGAAAAGTTGAGAGTAATGACAATGACCTATTTATAATAACAGTAGGTATTTCGAGGTAAGTTGTTCGAAGAGAAAGAGATTTAATGTCCCTAAGAATTTTTTTCTTATTTGGTAAATTTGGGGAGCATTACATATGGTATTAGAACAAAGGTTACAACACTTGGACCTTAAATAGGGCAAGAAATGTTTTCTTAGCACATGCTTTAAGTTTAATGAAAAAAAATAATCTAACAAAACAATTATTGTTACAAACAGAAAAAAATTATTTTTGTTGTGATCATGGTAGCATAGAATGAAGTTGAGATTGGACTCGAAGAGAATCCTGATCAAATACCTCTTGAATATGTGAGGCAAAACAGTGACAGAAGTTCAACTACTGAGGTTCTGGAAACCATGATTAAGCTCATTGTGGAATTGCAAGTTTTTAAGGGAGAGAATAAGAAACTGAAAAAGGCACAGCAAGAACAACAGAAAATAAATGTAGTGTTTCATTTCATAGTAACAAAGAAGATTCTAAAGGAAAATAATGAGGAAGAAGAGGTCCGCAAAAGGGCCTCCAAAACTTATGTTCCTAAAGGAGAAAAGGGGACAACTCTTCCAAAGGTACACCATCAACAGAAGATAAAAAAACTACAGGAAGGAAAAGGGAACAAGTGGACCATCTTGAAGGAGTGTTTAAGAAAATTGAACTATCCACCTTTGATGGGGAATCCAAGATAGGAGAGGAGGCTGAAGCAAGGTGACTTGACAAAAAAAAATATTTCCAAATCTACAACTATTCCAACAATATGAAGGTCAGAATGGACATCTAAAACTTGAAAGGAAAAGTACGCATATGGTGGCAGGACCCGAAGTTGTCCAAGGGCCTAAAAGAAAAACAGATGGAGTGGTCGGATTTCAAGAAATAGTTTAAGAAAAAGTATATATCTTAAAGTTACTATGAAATAAAAACCAAGGAGTTTTATGAACTATGACTCGGTCAAATGACTATGGATGACCTGATAAACAAATTCCTGGAATTATTAAGGTTCGTACATTATATGTGGGAGGAAAAAGTAAAAATCCAGTAGTTCCTAAGTTCTTTAACACAATTCTATAAGGACATAATCGAATACGACAACCCTGATTCCTTAAGTGAAGTTTTCAGGAAGGCCCGAATGTGTTATGACCAATACAAACAATGGTCGGAATTTCCCAAGTGTTGGAAAGAAAAGAAACAAGACCGAATGAACCAGCTGTTATAACCCTAAATTGCACCACACATGCTTACCTAGCATTAGGCCAACTCATATTCCTTCATTTCCAAAAACATCTACTGAACAAACTCCTTGGAAATCCTCTTGTATCAAGGCCCACGTTCCCTAACCCATTACTGTATGCGCGTACACACTAGCTGGCTCACTACAGCCTGCGTGTACCTAAAAAAGAATGAAAAGAGGACAGTGGTCGACGAAACAAAATCTATGGGTCAGTTAACTGAAACTCCTGGCCATGCATGGCCGAGAGTTTTTCCAAAACCCTAGACCCTTCTAGCCTATAAAAGAAGGGGGAGGGGTACTATTTGGAGGAGGAAGAATATAGCGAAGAAACTCTGCCCATTTTCCAAATCCATTGTCCCAACCCTTTATCCTTTCCTCAATCCAAAGGAGAATTAACGCAAAGCAATTGGAGGACAGAAGAGGAGGAGCCCATGATCAGGATCAAGGAGCAGTGGCCGGTCTCAAATTTGATTTTAAGTTGATTCATTGTTCAAATAATAAAAGAATACTTTTCCCATCCCAATGCATGAGTGATCTATGGTTTGTTTCATTTATGCTTAATTTATAACCCTCAAGTAGAAAGGTAGAATGCATGCATAGTTGTTTGTCTTGATTACAGGATATCTTTGGAAGAAGCAGCGCAAGCAAGTGGACGAAGCACAACGGAGGATCTACACCAAACATCAATAACAAGGATGGTAGTTCCTTTCCATGTATGTATCGTGAAAGAGGGGTTTAAATTTTGGGTGGTAGGTTAAAAAGTAATTTCTTTACGGTCAAAATCTGCATGCAAGTCTGACCCTAGTTTGCTAGTCCGTAGGGTATTTTTCCCAACAACACCAGTAGAAGAAGGGATATAAACCAACCCCTTTTCGGAATGAAGCAAAGAGTTTTCCAAGGAAATATTTTGAGAACACCCAAGGAGGTGGTAAACCAATTAATTCGGGAACAAAGAAGTTTGGGAACAACCCCAGAAACCGTTAAAATGTTGGGAATGTGGAGAACCTCACTTAAGGAGTAACTCCACAATTCACTTCTGCAGCCAAGACTATGGTTCAAAACCTACAAGAAGCCTCTACAGTGGGATATGTGGGAAAAGGTTTACATTGGATCAATTTAGTCGTGGATGGCCAACAAGATTATCACCAATCCACTGTAGTGGAAGTGGAAGGTAAAGTTAATAATACTCATGTTTCTATTTTAATTGATCAAGGAGCTACTTTGAGTTATATTGCTCCTAGTGTAGTGGATTCAAATAAACTTATGAAAATAGGACATGTCAAATCTTGGCTAGTACAACTAGCAATGAGAATAAAAAGAAAAGTATTTTATTTTATTTCTGACTGTGAGTTCATCTTAGGTGGTCAAAAAACAAATATAAATATGAATATTCTAACATTAGTGTCTTATGATATAATTATCATAATGGACTCGTTAGTGTAACGACCCCTTCGTTACGTCTCTAAACAGCGAAGTACAATAGGAATTTTTGTTTTCTTTTCTTTTAGTTTGGTTCCATGAAGGAATAAGGAATTAACCACGTCACATAATTCATACCAATGCAAAAACACATGACATCATAACTTAAAGTGACGCAAGATCAAAATATAAACAAACTCTACAATATCATTGCTG
>ML800213.1:3406-31503 GCA_009831015.1 Picea engelmannii | reverse complement strand
ATATATATATATATATATATATATATATATATATATATAATTGGTGTTTAATTAGGTAAATTAAACATATTTAAGTCTAAACATATTTTAAATTGTGTTTTAGATTGATTCTAAATTAATATGATTAACCAAAAAGGGTTAATCAATGAGAATAATTTAAAATTAAATTAATGATTAAATATGTACATAATAAATTGATTAATAATAATAATAATAATAAAAGTTTGTTCGGGCTTGGCAAGATTCGAACCTATAACCTCCAGCTTGCAAACTGAAAATGCTAACCAACTGAGCTATGAGTGCAATTAAGACGATTTGATGAATGAGTAATTCTTGGGATTAAATGAATGAGTTGAATCATAACTAGTGAATGCACCGGAAATCAAGGTAAAGGATTATTTAGTGCTACTGATCTTTGTATCCCAAGTATAAACTCTGATTATCCAAGCGTCAGGCTCATGAGACCGTACACAAAATTTGTCGAGTCGAGCGCCAAGTCCCTCCACTCCATTCCACCAGTCAAATTCAATGCTAAATCTCAATGCAGCAATTGACAATGCCAACACTACACGCCAAGGAAAATCTCACGAGTCAAGCATCGGAGGATATTTAGTTGTAAGCGAACAGTTAAAAGGACTTAGACTAGGACAAGCGGGAAGGAGGCGGCATATGCACTAGGAGAGTAAGCATAAGAATTGGCGAGTATGGCACAAAGCTAGTGTAGCTACAGGGCAAGGGAACCAATGATTTTTTTTATAGGGGTGAAGAAATCAATCTTAGACGCTTAATCCTAATCCTAACCTAGCCAATCCCCTAAAGGAGTAATGTTTGTTTACAGACAAGTAAAGAAAACTTACGCCTAACCCTGTTTCTAGTTTGAGTAGCACCAATTTGAAACATCCTTGAACTCACCCTGACAACTTTGGTTGATGTAGGTTAAAGAATACAGGATGGTCAGGACTCGAGGGAGTCGAGGCATGGGAGCATCATCGTAAGAACTGCCACCACCACCAGCGCCACCACCACCATCGCCCAAACTAGCTCTCATACTGTGCTCATTGGAAGCCATTAATGAGACTTTAAAGGGGCGACAACCGGCAGGTATTGAAGTGGAACCTCCACCGTTTGGAACGGGTAATCCAGAAGCGTCAAGGGATTCAGGGGGAGGACCTCCACCCGAAGATATCACGCGAGAATTGCAGAAGATCAAACTTTCGGAGTTTGTCGGGGGTCACTCTAGTGAATGTGCAGAAGCATGGTTGGAATGCATGACAAGGTGTTTTTCCTTAAGGGACTATGCGTCCAACTCAAAGGCAAGAATCACAACTTTTCAGTTAAGAGACAACGCCTTGAACTGGTTGGGCAACCTAGAAAGACAACTACACCTTACCCCAGACACAATATCTTGGGAACTTTTCGAGGAGATGTTCCAAAGGAAATATTTACCATCATACTACGAGGAACAACAGGTAGGGGCATTTCATGCCTTAGTACAGGGAAACAGAATTGTAGAAGAATATGAGATCAGATTTATGGAAATGGTCAAATATGTTTCGTATATGGATATTGAACAACGACAGGCAGAGCACTTCGTCTATGGATTGAACCCTAAGATAATAGCTATGGTGCGGATGTGGAAACCATCTTCAGTAGCGGAAGCGGTGGAAAATGCGGGTTATGCGGAGGAACAGATGAACTTAACCAGGGGTACAAGACCGACATTTCTGCATTTCCCTGTATTCGTAGGGAAGGCCCCGAGGACATTTCCTAGGGGAGGGGGCTCAAGGCCACCACCATATGGTAACAGATTCATGCCAAGGACAGTAGCCACAGGGATTTCAATGGCAGTGAGTGAAGCATTTCGTTCATCGCCAACAACTCAGATAGGTCCGTGACCATCTCACAGAACAACTAGTAGGGGCATAGGGGTAGGGGTTTTAGGGGAAGGAACTCATTTCAGAGACAGTCACACAACAGTGCATAGGTTCAATCTCATGTTACCTGTTGGGGGTGCAGAGGACCCCATTACCAGCGTGAATGCCTAGAGTTACAATCTAGGTTTGTGCATAGAGAAGGAAAGGCACCGATGGGGAGATCAAGTAGCAGCCACCAGATTTACGCAGTGGTTAATAAATTCCAGACTGAACAACAATCCATGGTGGTGGAGTCATCAAGTACACTAAATCATATCAATGTTAAGATTTTGTTTGATTTTGGTGCGACAGATAGTTTCATTTCACCATCTGCATTAGAAAAGAGTCGGTTGGCAGCCTATGAGCACGATGACTTTAAACAAGTCGAGATGGCTTCGGGGGAAAAACAAGTGGTAGGACCTAGTGTCGATAATTGTATAGTAGACCTAGGAGTGTGCACTACCAGGTTGAAGGTATATGTCACTACTCTCGGGGCGTATGACCTAATCATCGGAATGGATTGGTTAGAAGCTCACCGAGCTTTGGTAGATTGTTTTTCAAAGAGGGTGCTTTGTGTCGATGATGGAGGAAGACCAGTAGAGATCCAGGGTGTACAGAGAAAAGTGTCGTTACGCTTTATATCAACTATGAAGGTTAAGCGATGCTTGAGGAAAGGGTGTCGACTTTATGTAGTGGAAGCAGTGAATGAAAGGAAAGGACCCTCATTGGATCAGTACCCGRTATTGTCAGAATTTAAAGATGTTTTTCCATGCGAGTTACCAGGGTTACCTCCTGACAGGGAGCTTGATTTTACTATTGAGCTAAAACCTGGTGTAGAACCAATCTCCAAGACTCCATATCAGATGAAAGCACCGGAACTTTGTGAATTGCAATTGCAGTTGAAAGAGTTACTGGACTTAGGGATAATAAGGCCCATTGTCTCACCTTGGGGCACACCGATAATTTTTGTAAAGAAGAAGGATGGATCCTTACGAATGTGTATAGACTACAGGGAATTGAACCATGCTACAGTAAAAAATAGGTACCCGATGCCGCAAATAGATGACCTTTTCGATCAAATGAAAGGATTAGCGGTATTCTCAAAGATCGATTTACGGTCAGGGTATCATCAGTTAAGGATTAAGGAAGGTGATATTCCAAAAACTGCCTTTCGAACTTGGTTTGGACATTAGGAATTTGTCATAGTACCTTTCGGACTTACCAATGTGCCAACAGTATTCATGAGCCTCATGAACGGTGTATTCCAGAAGTACTTAGACTATTTTGTACAATTTTTTCTAGATGACATCCTCATCTATTCCAAGAATGAAAGAGAACATGAGGAACACCTACGAGTAGTGTTGTCCTGCCTTAGAGAGAACAAATTATATAGGAATTTTTCAAAGTGTTCCTTCTTCCAGAAAGAGATCCACTATTTAGGTCATATCATTTCCGGCGAAGGAATCTCTGTGGACCCAGAAAAGGTAAAGGTCATTATGGAGTGGCTAGTGCCGAAAAATTCCCATGAGGTGAGAAGCTTCATGGGACTAGTAGGTTATTACCGGAGATTTGTAGAAGGATTCTCAAAAATAGCGAAACCCATCACCACTTTGAAACACAAGGGGGTTAGGTATGAATGGACAAAAGAATGTGATAGTGCATTCATTGAGCTTAAGAGGTTACTAACCAGTGCACCAATTCTACGAGTGTCAGATATGGAAAATGACTTCACAGTCTGCACGGATGCCTTGAAGCAAGGATTGGGGGCCATGCTAATGAAGGATGAAGGAATGATAGATTATGCATCAAGGAACTTGAAGAAACATGAGGAGCTATATGTGACTCATGATTTAGAGTTGTTAGTTGTAATGCTAGCTCTGAAAATTTGGAGGAACTATCTTGTGAGGTGAAACTTTGAGCTCAAAATGGACCATCAAAGTTTAAAAAATCTCTTCACTCAAAGAAATCTGAATTCCAGGTAAAGGCGATGGAGTGAGTTTATGAGTGAGTACAATTTTGGTATTTCGTACATCAAGGGAAAGGAAAATGTGGTCACAGATGCCTTGAGTAGGAGACCACGTATCTTCTCCTTGGTAACCTTTAAGGTCAATATGAGGGAACAGGTGTTGGCACAACTCCAATGAGACAGTTGGTATTTAAAGGTTACTTCAAACCTCCAGAGTGGGAGGAAGTTACACCCAAAGTATGAAGGATATAGTCTGGAAACAGACAGACTGTTAAGATATCGAGGAAGGATGTACATCCCTAAGAATGGGGATATTCAAAGAATCATACTAAAGGAATCCCATAAAGAACTTTATTGTGCGCATCCAGGTGTGAAGAAGTCGTACGCAGATATAAGGAAACTCTTCTTCTAGGTGGGCATGAAGCGCGATATAGTCCATTTCATCGCTAAGTGCCTAGAATGTTAACAAGTGAAAGCCAACCACCATCACTTGGTAGGCCTCCTACAACCACATGATGTTCCTATGTCCAAGTGGGAAGTCATCTCTATGGATTTTGTTGTGGGGTTGTTGCTCACATCTCATAGACACAATGTCATTCTTGTGATAGTGGATAAGTTAACCAAGAGTTCTCATTTTATTCCAGTTAGAGACACTTACGATGTCACTGATGTGGCACGCGTGTTTGTAAGTGAGGTTATCCATTTGCACGGGATACCTAAGAATATCATTTTAGATAGGGTATCAAGATTCACTTATAGGTTTTGGAAAAGTTTACAGTCAACGTTGGGGACTCAATTGAACTTAAGCATAACTTATCATCCTAAAACAGATGGGAAAATGGAGAGAGTAAATCAAGTCATGGAAGACATGCTTAGGATGTATGTCATGGATAATCAAACCTAGTGGGAGAAGTACTTACCTCTGGTAGAGTTTTCCTACAATAACAATTTTAATAGTTCCATCGGAATGCCACCCTACAAATATTTGTATGGGAGGCCATGCAGAATTCCATTGAGCTGGGATAGACTAGAAGACTGAGTAACAGTTGGGCCAGAATTGATTCAAGAAATGGAAGAACAAGTGAGTCATATTAGGAAGAGACTAAAGGAAGCATAGGATAGGCAGAAAAGTTATGCGGATGCACAAAAGACAGACCAAAGTTATGAAGTGGGAGACCAGGTTTTCATTCATATTAGGCCTAATAAGAGTACCATATGGTTCGGGAAGGGGACAAAGTTGTCACCTCGATTTATAGGACCATTTAGAATCCAAGATAAAATTGGACCCGTTGCATATCGTCTCGTACTGCCACCCCACTTTCATAAAACTCATAATGTATTTCATGTATCTGTTTTACATCATTATGTTGTTGATGAATCAAATAAACTAAATTGGAAGGAATTGCAGGTATCAGACGTGGGAACCCTCACGGTAGAACCATTACGCATATTGGATCGTAGAGTCCGACATCTCAGGAATCGTCTTGTAGACCAAGTTAAGGTCCAGGGGGACAAGTATAGTCCAGGATATGATACTTGGGAAGACGTCGAGACACTATGACAAGACTATCCCTCACTTATTTGACCACCTTGAGAATATGTTTCTCGAAGATTGGGTGTATGTAACACCACCTTTTGACTTAGACAACTAGGATTACCTGAGGCCTATATACTTTATTTTCTAGTCGCAATGAAACTATTAAGTGATACACTTAAACTTTAAATGTATGAACTTTTATGAATGTTTAATTGTTACTGATGATGATGTATATGATGTGATCTACTATGTGAATGTAAGTTTTACGAATGTTTAAATGTTACTGGTAATGATGTATATGATGCGACATATTGTGAGAATGAAGAATTTTATGAATGTTTAAATACTATTAGAATGATGTTGGATATGATGCCATCTATTTTGGTAAATGATAATCTTATGAATGGGTGTCGAAATTGAATTATGGGATATTATGAGATCTATTTCTAACTGGAAAACTTTGACGTTAATTTATCGGTACAGGGATACCAAATTAAAATGATGATAGTATGCAGTTACATGATGATAATGCATATAAATGTATGAGTTTTTGTTACAGACTAATCTGCAGGTTATGGGCTATGAAATAGCCAAAGGATATAGATGATGAAAGTGGATATCATGACCACTAGCCAAGAAACATTATGGTATGAATATTGTATGTGAAATTGTATTGTTTTGGATGCATTGCTATGATATGTGGACTAGTGCATGATTTCAGGTGATGACATTGCCCAAAATTGAATAAACGATGACAAAACCCCCAACAACATGGTGCCATTGTATATTCCATTGTAGGGTGTGGACCCTAGTTATGATTAAAAGGGGTGGAGGCATTTCCCATCGTGTATCCTCTGAAATCTAAAGTCACGAGAGGATGGTGTTAGTTCATTCTCCCAAAGACATGTGATGATTACTGTCAGATGCCTGCTAGGGAAGCTTGGTCGAGATAGCGACACTTCCGCCTATGGGTTCTATTTGGATTTAGGTCAGTATACTTGACACTCCAAGATAGTCTAGTAGAGGAAGGATAGGAATGGAGATGGAAGTAGGTTAGGGAGGAAGGATGAGTAGAAATAGTTGAGAAGGTAGGGAGATTTTTCTGTGGTGGAATTTAATGTTTCCCCTTCAAAAAAAAAATGTGTATATATGAATATTCATCATTATGTAACTAAACCACAGTTGTCTAAATAAAATTGTTGAATCCGATAATAGTCATTAAAGGATTTCTCAAACAATTGATTGGTTTGTTGTCTTTTATAAAAGACTAGTCTTGCTGACTGGATTGGATGCATACATAAATTACTAAAGGATGATAGTTTTGATTAATAATACATGCACGAGACTTGTCTGTACTAGCTACACATGCATTTCTTGTAGATATACGCTAGTATGTACGAGTTTTCTTGACTTACTTACTGATAATGTCAGTTAATTGTTATGAATATGTGAACCAGGTTTCTTTTCCTTTGTACCATAAGACACCTTAACTTCGGGATGAAGTTTCCTGAAGGGTGGGTGTATGTAACAACCCTAGTTGAATATATTCTTAGGGATTATTAAGTAAAAATTTATTAGGTAATTAATTTTTCCTAACATGTTATTAACTAAACAAAGATTGGTATAATGATATTAATTAAATATTAATTAATTAATTAATGGTTATATTTTGATTAATTAATTAATTAATTAATTACCTATCACATTGAATGAACAGGGTAATAAATTTAAGAGGGTTAATAAATTATATTGTTTAACTAAATGATCTACGTATACTAGGGGATAAGAAGCATTAATAAATAAGGATAAGAAGCATTAATAATAGGATAAATCATTAATAATCGGATAATATAATAAATGTGTAGGTAAATAAATAAATGAGGAGAAAGGGCGGTGAAGGAGGGATATGAGTGGAAGAGGGTTTACAGAAGAGGGGATTATCATTCTACTTGGATTTTGGCAAGGGCTCTCTTGGATTTGGGGGGATTTGCTTGAGAGAGTTTGAGTTGGGGAGTCAGGGAAAGGATCAGTACAGGGGACACCGATTTGCTGGAGGTTTTGGGCACGGGGGCCAGGATATCCATATGGTATCCTGGAGCTAGGAAGTTGTCCTAGTTGGCAGGGTGGAAACACGGTTTTAGGCAGTGTTTGACACAGTTTCAGCAATGAACAACGAGATCGATGGGGGAAATAAAATCAAGGAGAGGTAATTATTTATTTTTTTAAGTAATTCTTATGCTATGGATAAAATTTTAATTTTTGTCGAATATCATATGCTCATATGTTGGTGATTGAATTATTTTTGTATCAGAAAGAATTATATGCTAAATCAAATTAAATTTTGTATTTTTACGACTACTACAATTGGAGAGGATGGGACTAAAGTAAAATAAACATTGGGTAGAGTGAGTAGTCAACTATCTTGGGAAAATAGAGGAAATTTGTTTGGGTAGATTAGGAAGATTTTCACATTCAATTTCTGCATGAAAAATAAGGGGAAACAATGGGGGGGGAATAACAATGGAACTAGAACAGGAAGGTTGGGTGAATTCTAAAGTATTTTTTTAATGTTCTCGAGATGAAGATTGAAGATCCAGGTTGTAATACCTTAACAGTGAACTCCTATTGGAGTTTCACTATAAAAACAAGTATTGTTGTCGGTTGTTAGTAGTTTTCTTGGCAGTGAGTTCCCTTTAGTTCCCAATAGAGATATTATTACTTACCTCTACTAGAGAGACCTTGATAAATGAATGAAGTGCACGATGGATTGAAAATAATGCAGGGGTACATTTTTTGAGTTGTGGAGGTCAATAGAAATAGAGTTGGAGGAAATTTGTGATAGTTGTAGGAATATACCAATGGGTTGTGAGGTATTGAGTTTTGAGTGGACTAGGAGATGCACCCTTCTTTTGTGGATTCCTAACCCCAGCTCAGGGGTGACTTGCTATTAAGATTTGAAACAAAAATTATATGGTTGAGTGGAATATCCTTCTCAAGAAGTTGGTTGCACAAACATTTAAAAAAAAATAAGTGTTTACCTATTTTTTGAATTATTTCATGAGTTTAATTGTTATGCTTAACTATGTGCATGTAAATGGTTTATTTTTTGTTCTGAATTAATTTAGTTGTTGCATTGATGTTGATTTATAATTTTGTAGATGTGTTTACTTATGGGTATTAGAATCTATATAAAACTATGTATAATTTGTGGCTAGTAAACCATGAGAAATGAATTACCAAGATTTGTTTGTATTTTTAAGTTTATTTTTATTTTTTAAGTAAAAAGGGTTGGAGCCTATTATATTATCATAGACAAAATACATAGTTGTTGGTGATGCCAGCTATCCCGCCTGAGAAGGAAACCGGGACAGCTAGGCATCCCTGTCCATGTGTCACCAGAGTTGCAAAATAAACAAAATTTAACAAAATTAACGCTGCTACGTCCCGCCCGAAGGAAACCGGGACTAGCAGGCATAGGCATGAAACTGGTTCGTTCACCTAGAACTAAGAAATGTTGATAGCTATTTGTCCTAAGGCATAAACTGTTAGAACAAAACCACAAGCAAAGTCTAGGTCTAAACATCAAATAACCTCGGAACCAGGGTGATTGTCGTCGACCGCGGAATGCCTCCATCTTGCTGGAAATGAGTATGCTCTCGCACATGTCGGCATTGTTTCTTTGGTGTGGCTCTAGAATGCGCTCCAAAGAACATGTCGAGCCGCTTCTCCAATCTCGCGATGCAGAAGACCTGATCTTCTAACAGATTTCTCACCTCAAAGACGAGATTGAGATATCCCCAGTCAACTGAAGGTGGCTGTTCCGGGCGGTGGCAGTCCATAAACTCCTCGCTAGTGGCCGCTTTTGCTTCCTGCGTTTTGTGTCCCTCTGCTCCTCTGGTGGGTTCGTGAGGAACTTCTTCCTCCACATAACAGAGAGAGTAAGACCTCTCTATGCTGATTTCACAGTGGTTGCGCGTGCCGCTTGTCGTCTGTGGAATCCTAACCGATCCAAAATGCGAGCACGAGTTCCAATTGTCTGGTACCATGAACAAGGTGTGCTCRGGAGGGATTTCCAGGCCTCCTTCTSGGATCACCTCCTCGACAATTGCCATTGGAGGTGTGTGTCGTCTTTCCCTTCGTCTCCTTGCAKCCATTGGCATTGCCTTTTCAAAATTCTCCTTCCTCTTGCGCTGCGACTCCGTTGTATACCACACCGCTCCCCTTCGCAGTTTCCCTCTGATTCGTGGCATGGTGAGGTTCCAGTGGATGATCCAGGAGCAGCCAATTGGAGTCRGATTTCTACTGAGGGTGGGCGAGGTGGTCGAGAGCAGCAACCGCTCCAGTGGAACGGGAGAGAAACTGTTGCAATGTTGGTGCGTCTGTGAAACGAAGGTCTTCGGGAGCGCCCTGTTACCTGGACTTGCAACTTGCACAATGAGCGCAAATGTCATACCAATTGCCATAACTACAACTATCACCTCCTCCATTAAAATTTGTTGGATAGTGTGGGTACCCTTCCTTTGCACGAGGGGTCTCGGTTGTTGAATGCACCTGCGCTTATACATGCCGAATTAATGAGCGAGGTGATGTGATCCGGTAGACGCATTAACACCGCGTCCGATCTCACTCCCACGTGGCCGCATCGCCCTCCATGTCACCCCATCTGGAGACATTTTTAAGTCTATCTTGCATAGTGTATCATGTTTTAGTTAGATAGTTAGTTACACTTTTCTTGACAATATTTGAGGATTGAGTGTATTTTTTTAGTCATTGCTATCTTGCATTTGCAACCAAAAACCATAGGAGAACTTTCTTCGTCAATGGAATTGGCAATAATAATTGGGAATATTGTGTCATGTTGGGTTAGTTTAGGTTGCTTTTCTTGGTTTTATTGATTACTTTTTTCTTTTATTGTTGAGCTCAATCTTTTTAAAAATTGGCCTTAATTTTCAGTCCTTTAATCTAATCTTTTTCTTTCCTTTTCTTGAAATTCCCGGTGTTGTACACTCTCTTTGTAAGTACCATAAGTATACATACATGACGTATAAGAGGGAAGAGTGTGTACATACCCAGCTTTCCTTCGTGACAAGCACATATATGTCCTAAAAAGGGGTTTTTCTTTCCTTTTTTCTAGGTGAAGGTCTTGTTCAAGTCTCTACAGGTTCGTTTGAGTTATCCTGGCTTATGTTAGTATTTCAATTGTCCCAAAATTTAGTCTTTATTTATAAAAGAAAAGAAAAACAAGTTTGTTTCATGCTTTTATGGTTTTGAGTCTCTTTTTGGATATGCTTTGTGGTGTGAGTTTTTTGAGTCTTTTAGTTTTAGTATTGTTCTCACTGTATATTATATAATATGAAATTTTTTGTTTAACAATTGTTTTGTCCTAATCATTTCCATTTCCATCTTTAAATAAATAAAAAAAGTTGCATTTCTTTTTAGTTTTTGCATTTACTTTATTTGCAAGAAATCAAACAAGAAGAGATTTTTTTTTAAAATTAGTTTCTTCATGTATTTTCTCTCTTCTTCATGAATCGAAAGGAAAAAGAATAGATCTTAGTTGTACCATACTTTTCGTCCTCTTGCATTCACATAAATGTTAGTTGCATTTGTAGGTGTCTAGGGTTTCTTATTTTCTGTGAGTGACGGTTTTAAATTTTGAAAAAAAAAATTCAAAAGTTGTGTATCTTTCAAAAGGTTTCATTCCATTTTCCATCAAAAGGAAAATTTTCATTTCATATGTGAAAAAAAAAAATAATTGCATTGAAATTTGAAAATCTTGCATCAAGTGTTCGTAAACATTTATTTTTTTCTGAAGGATAAGTTTTGTTTCAGAAAGGAAACAAAATTCTTATAGTTTTTCCTTTATGTGTTATCATTAAACACCATTATGTTGCATGATAATACCTATTGTGTAACAACCCCTAAAATGAATGCTAAAATTAAAATTTACTCGACTTTTGTTTCTAGGGTTCATCAACTATGTAACACTGTGTTTCCCCCCATGATTGTAACTATGATAAATCTTCATGTATTTTGATTTATGAAGCATCTAATTACATTTATAAATAATGAAAAAACTCAAGATAACTGGCTTGAAAGGAATCCTTGAGTACTATACATGATACCATGAGTGGGATTGGTGAGGTGAAACTCATAAGTTTAAATGAGGAAAATAGGAAGCTTACTTGACAATCTAGCCTATACCTGCATGAATTGAATGCACTAGCTCTCCAACATACCCAAATTGCACTCACCCATGGGACTTGTTAATGGTGATAAAGGTGGGTGGTTGAGTATTTACAACTTTTGTCTGATTTTGTACTTGGAGGAAGGAAGGGTCGATTAAGACTCTAGCTAGAAGGATGTACATGATTTTTATCTTGGATTTGACATCGTAGAACTACGGTATTGCTTCTAAAATAATTCATCCTGGATATCATGGAGGGGGAAAATGTTCCAATAGGAAGAAGGAATGAGGAATAAGGGGGTAAAGGTAGAAAACAACACACAGAATGTGAAGAACAAGAGGTGTGTGCATGTAGAAGAGCACAACAAATAATGTGTAAAAGATAATATAGAGATCATGAAAATGCATAGAGATTAAATCCATAAATAAGTGAGTTGCATAATAAAAAATAGATGGTGAAAAGGAGTAACATGATCTCACAAAAGATTTCAATGGTTACCATAGAGAGAGAAGGCCCATATCTAGACTAGAGAAATAGAGGACCATTACTTGGTGCTTACTGGGATGAAACCAACACTAGTAAGGGGAGGTGACTAAATGACTATGCAATAATGAAGGGGCTCCTTTATGCAAAGGAATTTCAATTGGGAAGGTGTATGATAAACTCATGGAGGTATTGACCTGAGTGGAAAGAGGGAAACTTCTATTGTTGGAAGTGGTAATATGCTCAAGAATAAAACATTTTATCTTTCAATAATTTCCATTTTTGGAAATTCATATTTAGTGTTATTAATACATTTAATTGTTATACTATTCAGAGAGATTTTGACTTTCCAATTGTCCTCTTTTGATGGATAGATGTAAAAATAAAAAGATTTTAATTTATTTAATGCATGAAAGAGATGGAACAACCAGGTTAAAAATATTTGGCTATGACTCCATCAGAGTCGGACTATGACTTATCAGACTCTGAAATATTCACATAGTATAAGAGACATACATGCAAAAAAATTGAATGTTGGGTCATTGTACTTTTTTATGTTTCAGTTTGGAATTTTCACTATAACTTATTTTATGGGACTCTTCAAACTATTAATTTTTAATAGAATAGAGTAGACATAGAAAAGTACTAACAGGTTCAAATGTTTGTTCTTTGTACTTCCTAAGATGCACTTTTTGTAATTTATGGTTTTTGAATGGTCCTAAGATGAGCTTGAAATAGGTTAGTTTGGAATTTACACTATAACTTATTTACTAGGATTCTCCATACTATGAAATTTCTAAAGAAAAAAAGGAGACATATTGAAGTACCTAGGTAAACATTTTAGAATCATATTGGCAAAATTATATACATGAGATGTTGTACAATTTTTCTCTTGGGAAGATCCCAAAAACAACAAGATTTGCAAAAGTTTCCATTTGGAAATACACATTTTGGTGAGACATGGTAAAGGAAGAAGTGTTGAGGACAACTCGTGAAGAAAGAAGCAATGAGTAGATCTAGTATTGAAGACATAAGTATTTGGTGATGGTATAAGTTGTTAAGAACAAGAGTAGATATACAAATATAATCACCAAAAATATTGAATACACAATAGATCCACATAGAAATCTAGAAGAGACACACTTTTATTATAAGAAAACACTTGATGTAGGGAAACACCATACAATGGATACTATTATGGATGGGATCTTCTCCTCTTCACTTTTCTCTTTGAGGGGGCATCCTGCTATTCAGTTACTGCTCCAAATAAAATACGTGTCTTCATATCTCATTACATTGCTTGAACCCCTTTATATAGTGCTACCAACCACATAAGAATATTCTAGAGGAAGAACCTTCTAGAAGAAGAAACTTCTAAGAAGTCATCTTACATTTATTATATCTAGCTACCATAGTGGGACTTATTTAATCCTATAGAAGATCCATATAGAAATATAGAAAAGCCACACTTTTATTATAAGAAAACCCTTGAGGTAGGGAAACACGATACAATGGATCCTATTATGGAAGGGATCCTCTCTTGTTCACTTGTCTCTTCAAGGGATCATACTCTTATTGAGATACCACTCAAAATACAATACTTCTCTTCATATCTCGTTACATTGCTTGAACCCCTTTTTATAGTTCTGCAAACCACCTAAAAAACATTCTAAAGGAAGAACCTTTTAAGAAGTCCTCTTACATTTATTATATCTAACTACCATAAACAATAGATCCACAATAGATCCACAGAGCAATATGGAAGAGGCACACTTTTATTATAAGAAAACCCTTGAGTTAGGGAAACACCATACAATGAATCCTATTATGGAAGTTCACTTGCCTCTTCGAGGGGGCATCCTCCTATTGATCTATTGCTCCAAATATAATACTTCTCTTCATATGTATTTAAAATATTTGAACCCCTTTATATATTTCTACCAACCACCTAAGAACATTCTATAAGAAGAACATTCTATAGGAAGAACCTTCTATACAAATAACCTTCTAAGAAGTATTCTTACATTTATTATATCTAACTATGATAGTGGGCCTTATTTAATACAATAGTGGAAATAGTCCACCTTACATTGAATGGCCTCTACTATTTTAAATATGGGTCCTTTAGGGCCCCCAATACCTCTCTATCTACCTAAAATTGCATCCCCCTTATGAAAGCATCATCATCAACACTTGTTATGAGGGTGTACAACCATATACAAGGGTCCCATGGATAAGTGTGGACCATAGTGCTGAAATAGACTATAGATTGAGGGTCCCATGTTGAAATAAAAGCCACTATGTTGAAGTAGTGCAGCCGTCATTGTAAACCGAGGTATCATGTCCAGGTGCTAATGTGAACTCCACTCGAAAGATATATGAACCTAATAATCAACTGAAAATGATGTTCTGATGATTGACACTTGTCTTGTAGATCCAAATAAGAAGATCCATCCACATAGTGGTAAATGGTTGTAACTGAATCTAGAAGGAGTAATACCACTATAGAATATACGGGATGGACACTCATAATCATAATTGGGTAATTTTTTGTCACATTGATATTATGTACATAAGGTGAAGTAGAGTCATAAAAAAAACATGAAAGTGGTTATCATCCAAGAAATGACAATAATCCATATACAAATCAACACAATCAACTTCAAAATCATACCAAACATATACTTCACAAGTATATCCATCCCTCATGTCCTCCATAATATATCTCTCATGTATTCTATGAAAGGACCTTTGAACATTGTGACAACTGTCCCTGACAGCTTGTATACCCTCTTGGAGATGGTGCTCAAGGGTTTCAATCTTTTGTCTAATTTCCATTAGAATTCAAATATTCATTTGAAATAACACATATAATATACCAAAATAAATTTCTTCAAATTTTCTATCCAATGACACTGATCTCAATCTAAGCACTCTCTAAAAAATTATAAGTTATGCAGTCTCATCGCCATCACGAAAAAATCCCCCAAAATGATTGATTTTAAATCAACAATATCTTCTGGACGATTTGTTTTTTTAAATTGGGTGAAATTATGAGAGGAACTCAAATATGTAATTTTTTCTATCTAATTTTTCCTACTAGTGTTACATAAATAAAATAAATCTGACCCTCGTCTACGGAAAAACCTCTAAAAAAATGCACATTTTAAAATGTCGATATCTTGACTTCTTGGACTCCATTTTGAACGATTAGTTTTTGCAAATAGGGTTTTTTTCTGAGAGAAACTCATATATACAAATTGTTTCTGCAAATTGTGCACATAAATATATGAAAATTAACCATAATATCGCACCCCTGTTTTTATTCTCCGAAAAAATATGTAAAATAAAAATAAAAATTGCCCACACTTATTTCCAAAGAAAGTGCTCTGATAGCACTTGTTAATAACCACAGTATATCTACAAATATACTCACCAAAAATATTGAATACACAATAGATCCACATAGAAGTATATAAGAGCCACACTTTTATTATAAGAAAACCCTTTTGTAACAACCTAAGATTCATAAACATTTTATTTCATAAACTGAAACAATAACTTCTTACCATAATAGTGATTCTCATAACAACAACTTCAGTAACTTAGATTTATCAATAAATACTGAATTCATGACAAAAATAAATAAATACATAACTTAACAAAGTACCTGGTTCTGATGCTAATTTCTGTTGTCTTTGTGCCTTGTTGTTGCCTTCCTGCTACCTGCTCCTCAGATCAATCCTACCACAAACAGGAAAATAACTGCCCAAAACTATTATCCTCCCTGCCAACTAGGAAAACTACCTAGATCCAGGATATCTACGGATATCCTGGCCCTCCGTGCCCAAAACCTCCCGCAACTCAGTGCCTCCCCTGATCAAAAGCCACAGTGCCAATCTCTGTGCTCACAACAAGTCCAAAAGTCCTCATGAAAATCTCTCCTCTGTCTAATGATCCTCCCGCCAACCTTCCCCTTTCCCTTATCCCTCTTTCGCCAACTCATGCAGTTACTCCTCCAACCACCCTCCATGCCTGTCCCTTATCCTCCTTAAATGTTTTATCTTCTCGGGATCCATAGGCTCCCTCTCTACATACGCAACCATTTTTAAACATTTTTCATTGATCTTTTAAGATTTATTTCTCAGGTCATTAAATGTGATCTTGTAATTAAGTATTATTTAGTTAACCACAATTATTTTCTTTACTTTATTTTACTTTATAATCTTTAAATATTTATTTAATTAGGGTCATTACATACACCCACCCTTCAAGAAACTTCATCTCGAAGTTTAAGGTATCTGATGGTACAAAGGAAAAGAGCATGGTTCACATATTCACAACAAGTAACTAACATTATCAGTAAGTAAGTCAAGAAAGATCATACATACTAGTGTATATGTACAAGAAATGCATGTGTAGGTAGTACATGCAAATCTCGTGCACGTACTAATAATCAAACTGTCATTCTTTAATAATTTAGGTATGCATTCAATCTAATCAGCAAGGCTAGTCTTTTATAAAAGAAAACAATCAATCAATTGTTAGAGAAGTTCTTTAATCATGATGATCCGACTCAATAATTTATTTTAAACAACTGTAGTTTAGTTACATAATAATGAATATTCATATATACACATTTTTGTTTTCTTCATCAAATCCCACCACAAGACAAATCTCCATATAGTCTCAACTATTCTACTCATCCTTCCTCCCTAACCTACTTCCAACTCCATTGCTATCCGTCCTCTGCTAGACTATCTTGGGGCATAAGCTATACTGACCTAAGTCCAAATAGAACCCGTAAGTGGAAGTGTCGCTATCTCGACCAAGCTTCCCTAGCAGGCAATTGACAGTCATCATCACACATCTTGGGGAGAGTGAACTAGCATTGTCCTCCCATGACTTCAAGTTTTGGAGGATACACGGTGGGAAATGCCTCCACCCCTCCTAACAGAACAAGGGTCAACACCCTACAATGGAGGATACATGGTGGGAAATGCCTCCACCCCTCCTAACAGAACCAGGGTCAACACCCTACAATGGAACATACGGGGGCACTGTGTTGCTGGAGGTTTTGTCATCGTTTATTCAGTTTTAGGTAGTGTTAGTACCAAAATCATGCACCAATCCACATATCATAGCAATGCCTCCAAATCAATATAAATTGCACATACATTATTTATACCATAACGTTTCTCGGTTAGAGGTTCTGATATCCACTTTCATCATCATTATCACTTGGCTATTTCATAGCCCATAACCTGCAGATCAGTCTGCAACACAACTCATACATTTCTATTCATTATCATCATATAATTGTATACTATCATCATTTCACTTTGGTATCCCTGTACCGATAGATCAACATCGGAGTTTTCCCACATAGAATTAGATTTCATAATATCCCCTAATTCAAACTCATCATTCATTCATGAGATTATCATTTGCCCAAAATAGGATGCATTGTATCCAACATCATTCTAATAGTATTTAAGCATTCAACAATTTCACTTTCTCACAATATGTCGCATCATATACATCATCATCAATAACATTTAAACATTCGTAAAATTCACATCCACATAACGGATCGCATTACATGCCTCATCATTGATAACATTTAATCATTCATAAAATTCACATTCACATAATAGATCACATTACATGCCTCATCATTAATAACATTTAATCATTCATAAAAGTTCATAAGTTTGAAGTTTAAGTGTATCACTTAATAGTTTCACTGTGACTGGGAAATAAGGTGTATAGGGCTCAGGTAATCCTGGTCGTCTAAGTCAAAAGGTGGTTTTACCTACACCCCACCCTTGAGAAACATGTTCTCGAGGTGGTCAAAATAGTGAGGGATAGTCTCACCGTAGTGCCTCGGGGTCCTCCCAAGTAGCAGATCCTGGACTATACTTGTCCCACTGGACCTTAACTTGATCTACCAGACGGTTTCTGAGCTATCGGACTCTATGGTCCAATATGCGTAATGGTTCTACCGTGAGGGTTCCCACATCCGATACTTGCAATTCTTTCCAATTTAGTTTATGTGATTCATCAGCAACATAATGACGTAAAACAGATACATGAAATACATTAAGAGTTTTATGCAAGTGGGGTGGCAGTATGAGACGATAGGCAACGGATCCAATTTTCTCTTAGACCCTAAATGGCCCCATAAACCGAGGTGACAACTTTGTCCCCTTTTCGAACCATATGGTACTCTTATTAGGCCTGATACGAATGAAAACTTGGTCCCCCACTTCATAATTTTGGTCGGTCCTGTGTGCATCCGCATAACTTTTCTGCCTATCTTATGCTTCCTTTAGCCTCTGCCTGATCTGAATCACATGTTCCTCCATTTCCTGAATCAATTATATCCCAATTGTTACTCGGTCTTCTAATCTATCCCAACTCAATGGTGTTCTGCATGGCCTTCCATACAAAGATTCATATGGTGGCATTCCGATGGAACTATGATAACTATTATTGTAGGCAAACTCTACCAAAGGTAGGTACTTCTCCCACTAGGTTTGATTATCCATTACATACATCCTAAGAATGTCTTCCATAACTTGATTTACTCTCTCAGTTTTCCCATCTGTTTCTAGATGATAAGCTATGCTTAAGTTCAATTGAGTCCCCAATGTTGGCTGTAAACTTGTCCAAAACCTAGATGTGAATCTTGAGTCCCTATCTAAAATGATCTTCTTAGGTATCCCGTGCAAACGGATAACCTCTCTTATGAACACTCGTGCCACATCAGTAACATCGTAAGTGTCTCTAACCGGAATGAAATGAGCACTCTCGGTTAGCTTATCCACTACCACAAGAATTTCATTCTGTCTATGAGATGTGAGTGGCAACCCTACAAAAAATTCCATTGATGTGACTTCCCATTTGGACATAGGAACATCATGTGGTTGTAGGAGGCCTGTCGGGTGATGGTGATCGGCCTTCACTTGTTGACACTCTAGGCATCTAGCGACGAAATGGACTACATCGTGCTTCATTCCTACCCAAAAGAAGAGTTTCTTCATCTCTGCGTACATCTTCTTCACACTCGGCTGCGCACAATAAAGTGATCGATGGGCTTCCTTCAATATGATGCTTCTAATATCCCCATTCTCCGAGATATACATCCTTCCTTGATATCTTAACAATCCGTCTGTTTCTAGATTATATCCTTCATACTTTGGGTCTAACTGCCTCCCGCTGTGGCGGTTTGAAGTAGCCTTTAAATACCAATTGTCTCCGAGTATTTGTGTCAACACATGTTCCCTCATACTGACCTTTAAGGTTACCAAGGAGAAGATACGTTGTCTCCTACTCAAGGCATCTGCGGCCACATTTTCCTTTCCCTTTATATATGAAATACCAAAATCATACTCACTCATAAACTCACTCCATCGCCTTTGCCTGGCATTCAGATCTCTTTGAGTGAAGAGATGTTTTAAGCTTTGATGGTCCATTTTGAGTTCAAAATTTCTCCCCACAAGATAGTGCCTCCAAAGTTTCAGAGCTAGCATTACAGCTACCAACTCTAATTCATGAGTCGCGTATAACTCTTTGTTCTTCTTCAACTTTCTTGACACATAAGCTATCACTCCTCCATCCTGCATTAGCACGGACCCCAATCCTTATTTCGAGGCATCCGTGTAGACCATAAAGTCCTTTTCCATATCTGGCACTCGTAGAATTGGCACACTAGTTAGTAACCTCTTAAGCTCAATGAATGCGCTATCAAATTATTCTGTCCATTCATACCTGACCCCCTTGCATTGAAAAGTGGTGATGGGTTTCGCTATTTTTGAGAATCCTTCCACAAATCTCTAGTAATAACATGCTAGCCCCATGAAGCTTCTCACCTCATGTGCATTTTTCGGCACTAGCCATTCCATAACGTCCTTTACCTTTTCTGGGTCCACCGAGATTACTTCGCCGAATATGATATGACCTAAATAGTGGATCTCTTTCTGGAAGAAGGAACACTTCGACAGCTTCCCATACAATTGTTTCTCCCTAAGGAAAGACAACATTATTCACAAGTGTTCCTCGTGTTCTCTTTCATTCCTGGAATAGATGAGAATGTCATCCAGAAAAACTTGTACAAAATGGTCTAAGTATTTCCGAAATATGTCGTTCATGAGGCTCATGAATACTGTTGGCGCATTGGTCAATCTGAAAGGTACTACAACAAACTCGTAATGTCCAAACCGAGTTCGAAAGGGATTTTTTGGGATATCACCCTCCTTAATCCTTAACTAATGATATCCAGATCGCAAATCAATCTTTGAGAATACCGCTGCTCCTTTCATCTGATCAAAGAGGTCATCTATTCGTGGCATTGGGTACCTATTTTTCACTGTAGCACGGTTCAAGTCCCTGTAGTCTATACACAGTCGTAAGGATCCATCCTTCTTCTTTACAAAAATTACTGGTGCACCCCATGGTGAGACATTGGGCCTTAGTAGCCCTAAGTCTAGTAACTCCTTCAACTTCATTTTCAATTCACAAAGTTCTAGCGCCGTCATCCTATACAAAGTCTTGGATATTAGTTCTACACCAGGTTTAAGCTCAATAGTAAAATCAAGCTCCCTTTCAGGAGGTAACCCTGGTAACTCGTCTGGAAAAAAATCTAGAAATTCTGACAATATCAGATACTGATCTAATGAGGGTCCTTTCCTTTCACCCACTGCTTCCACTACATACAGTCGACACCCTTTCCTCAAGCACCTCTTGACCTTCATAGTGATATAAAGCATAATGACACTTTTCTCTGCACACCCTGGATCTCTATTGGTCTTCCCTCATCATCAATACAAAGCACTCTCTTTGTGAAACAATCTACCAAAGCTCGATGAGTTTCTAACCAATCCATTCCAATGATTAGGTCATATGCCCCAAGAACAGTGACTTATACCATCAGCCTGGTAGTGCACACTCCTAGGTCTACTATACAATTATCAACACTTGGTCCTACAACTTGTTTTCCCCCCAAAGCCATCTCAACTTGTTTAAAGTCATCATGCTCGTAGGCTGCTAGCCCACTCTTTTCTAATGCAGATGGTGAAATTAAACTATCTATCGCACCAGAATCAAACAAAATCTTAACATTAATATTATTTAGCGTACCTGACGACTCCACCACGGTGGATTGATGTTCGGCCTGGCGGTTATTAACCGCTGCGTAAATCTTATGGTTTCCACTTGACCTCCCCATTGGTGCCCTTTCTTCTCTATGCAGAAACCCTGATTGTAACTCTGGACAGTCCCGCTCGTAATGGGGTCCTTCACATCTCCAACAGGCAATACGAGATTGAACCGGTGCACTGTTATGTGACTGATTCCTAAACGATTTCCTTCCCTTGGAACCCCTGCCCCTACTAGTTGTTCCTCGAGATGGTTGTGGACCTGTCTGTATTGTTGGTGATGAATGAGATGCTACACTAGTTGCCATTGAAATCCCTACAACTATTGTCCTTGGCATGAACTTGTTACCATAAGGTGGTGGCCTTGAGACCCCTCCCCTAGAAAATGTCCTCGGGGTCTTTCCTACGAATCTAGGGCGATGTGGAAATGTCGACCTAGTACCCCCTGTTAATTTCATGTGTTCTTCTTCATAACATGCACTTTCCACCACCTCCACTACTGACGACGATTTCCACATCTACACCATAGCTCTTATCTTTGGGTTCAATCCATAAACGAAGCGCTCTGCCTATCGCTAGTCATTGTCCATATACGAAACGTATTTGACCAGTTCCATAAACCTGATCTCAGACTCTTCCACAGTTCTGTTTCCTTGTACTAGGGCATGAAATGCCCCTACCTGTTTCTCCTCGTAGTATGCTGGTAGATATTTCCTTCAGAACCTCTCCTCGAAAATTTCCCAAGATACTGTGTCTGGGGTAAGGTGTAGTTGTCTTTCCAAGTTGCTCCACCATTTCAAGGCGCTATCTCTTAACTGAAAAATTGCGATCTTTTCCTTCGAGTCGGATGCATAGTCCCTTAAGGAAAAACACCTGGTCATTCCTTCCAACCATGTTTCCATGCGTTCACTGGCGCAACCTTCGACAAACTCCGAAAGTTTGATATTCTGCAATTCTCGCATGATGTATTCAAGTGGAAATTCTCCACTTGAGTTCCTTGATGCTTTTGGATTACCCGTCCCAGACGGTGGGAGTTCCACTTCAGTCCCTTCTGGTTGGAGCCCCTTTAAAGTCTCGTTAATGGCCTCCAACGAGTGCAGTATGAGGGCTAGTTCGGACGATGGTGCTGGTGGTGCTGGTGGTATCAGTGGTGTTGATGGTGTTGATGGTGTGGGTTGCATCGATGGTTCCTGTGACGACACTCCCCTGCCTCGACCCCTTCGATTCCTTACCATATTTTTTAACTTAACCTGCATCACCCCAAAGTTATCAGGCTGAGTTCCAGGACGTTTCAAATTGGTTCTACTTAAACTTAGAAACAGGGTTGGGCGTAAGTTTTCTTTACCTATTTGTAAACTGACATTACTCCATCAGGGGAATTGGCTAGGTTTGGGTTAGGATGAAGCATCTAAGCTTGGTTAACATCTAACTTTAAGGTAGATTAACCTTACACTAAATAAATAATTAATTTTAAAATTATTATTACACTAATTTATCCCAAATTAATTTTACTTTAATTTTATACTAACTTAGTCTTATATATATATAAATTATTTATACTAAATTATTTAATTTATTTTTAATTATTTTTAATACTTTATATTATATGTATATAATAATTGAACGTATACCCAACGGTTCAGGAACGCATGGGTTCCACGTTCTCGTCTGGATTTGATAAGTTCCCTCATATCTAACCCCAATTTCTACACTTGTCAACCTTTCAACTCTCTACGCGTTCTTCCTCTGTCCCACTTTCTCATCCGCTGGGAATTTCCTCGCATCAGTCTTTGTCCACCACAGATCTGCCTCTGCTCTGCTCAGAGGTTTTCAGAATATCCCTTGTCAGGGCTCACCTCCACACCGTTGTTCTGAGCACTTTACCAGTTCATTTTGAAGAAATAGAGTATATTGATATGGCCTCTGATAAGATCTAGGACCTGGAGTCCAGTCTCCTTGAAATGTTGGGAACCAATCCCTTCTCTGTACATTTTGCGGAGCTCGCCCTCAGCTATAGCAAGAGGTACGATTCAGTCCACATGTTGTGCACAGTTTCAGTACCTTCATGAAGAATGCAGGGTTATTTTTATCAATAAATTGCATAAACCTTCCTTACGTGGTGGTAATTAATGGTAATTTGCTCTTTTGAACAAAATGATTTGCTTGTAGTTCCCGTTCTGTATGAATTTTGGTATTCTAATTTTAATTTAATTCATTTGTATTTATAATTTTATTCATCTGTGCATATGCATGTAGTTAGATGCATATACCTTGTCTTTTGTATCGCTCACGGCCCTTGGCTCCTAACTGTAAAATTCCCCACTTAAATTTCGGGTTTTGGGGTTTCCTTATGCCTGATGCCGAGAGTCTCCTGCCCTCACGGATTCCCGATCTCGGATATGTTCCTAGCGCTTTATCCCCTAAGATACGCTCGTGATCCACACGACCTTGCCTTGTGACCGTAGCCTTATTCCTTATCGGGATTTCAAATATCGCGCTATCAATTTGCTTGAATCACGTGCCTACGGAATTCCCAATATCCCGATACCCAATGCGCCTCTTCCTTGCGTGTTATACCTTTTGGCTACACTGAGGTCCATGTGACTTGTACCTATGTGACCGTAGTCCTAATTCCTATCGGGATTCGAGGTTTCCCACAATAAAGATTCGGCGCATATTGAATCCCGAAACCCCGATCTCCGATTCCGCGATACATTTAGGTCTCAATTAAACCGTCATTCATTAATTATTTTAATCAAGGGTTAAGAGTTAAGTTAACTGTGTCGGCTTTTGGGGTTCACTATTTCATAGTGCATGGACACCTTGTCCACGAAACTTGCGATATCCCGATACCCGATGCCACCTGTCCACCGTTGACTCTTCCGTGGGCCCCATTTCCTTTGGCTTATCGAGAAATCGCGTTTCGCGATTTCACAATTCTTGTTTCTATGTTTCCGGGACTCTCGATATCCCGATGCGCGATGAATTCCTCATGTGGAGCTTTCACCGATGGCGCTAGATTATTTCCACGCGTCCTCGGAATGAACGGCTCAGATCTCGTCGGTGTTCCTTTCTTTTATCGAGAATTCTCCCATCGGGAAATTGACACTTGCGCTATCGTGATCCTCTGTCCTCACAGATCCCTGACTCTCAATCCTCGATGGTACTTGGTGTTGACCCCCGCGAGAGTTGACCTTTGACACCTGTCCTTCCTAAGTGTATCAGAGTTAAAGAGTTCGCGAATCTGAAACCTATGAGTTCCGGGACTTGTGTTTTCCCAAACCCCGATCTACGATCGTTCGGTGTGATGTGACACCTATCCACCACTATAACCGTGGTGGTCCCCAATCTTTCCTTGTACCTGTCGGGAAATCGCTTTTCGGGATATCGCGATTCCCGTTGTCATGTACACGGGACTTTTAATTCCCCGATCTCTGACTCTGCGGGATCTCCCGACACGTGTCCCCGCTGTTTGGACGGCTCCGATTCTATCGGGAAATCGTAGATCGTGATTTCAAGATGCACGAGTTCCACACTCCTGAAATCTCCGATGGGTAAAATCTCGATCTCCCAGAACGCTGACACGTGTCCTACCGAGATCAACGGCTAGGATCCGTTCTCGGGATTTTGAGAACCTCAAGGTCTCGATTCTTTGGCTTTACAAAACCCCGATGACTCTGATATCTTGATGACTCTTCCGGGACCCCTTCTCTATGCGCTAGGACTTAAACCCGGCGCAACTTCTCGAGATCTGACAGTTGATGGGATTTGGGCCAAGATCTGACAGCTCATATCCGTCCTCACGCGTAACAGACAACTCTCCTTCGGGATAATGATTGGTTACATGAAACATAACACGGTTTTATAATTTCTCTCTTCGACACGGTTAAAATTCTATGGGGCTATTGTTCATTGGGTTTTACATTATAAAATTCATCGAGGCTTCTACAGGAAAGTAATTTACACACTTCCTGTGTGATACAAGTCTTCCTTTTTCTGCTGCATATTGGCAGCTCCTCATTTAGGTAAGTTCGAGATGAAGTAGGCCTTTTCAAGGTCCTACAAATGTCCTTTTTGCATTTTATATAGTGTAATTCGTGCAGTTATTAATTCTTACCAACTTCAAGCCTTAAACAGAAGTTTCCCTCAACATTTTTATCGATTCCAGGTATCTATTCTACCCGAAACTTCATTGACAAGCATTGCTCAAATAAAATTAAGTTATCAGTTCTCATTTCATGCTTAATATATTTATTGGGCTGCTTTAATGGTAGCCATTTCGTGGGAAGTGATCCTTCAAACTATCTGGTTTACCGCCACTTAATTTAAAGGGTGTTCCATTGAATATTCAAACTAAAACTGTAGTAACCATACATAATCCAGTTACAGGATATTGCCTAAAGCAGTTGGTTGTGATACATCTATGAGATCATTTTCTTGAATAATGAAGGGATACTACCTGAGTATATTTTCGGGTACTGTATTAGTCATATTGGGTCAAACTGAACGTGTTTTGTTTGTAGTTTAAGTGTGGATGGAGTTAACATTCTGGGTCTTTGGCCCTTAGGCCCAGATTTCGAACTAAGATGCTTTGATACCATATTTAACAACCTAGTACTTCTAAACATCATTAATATTCATAAACATTTTATTTCGTAAACTAAAACAATAACTTCTTAGCATAATAGTGATTCTCATAACAACAACTTCAGTAACTTAGATTTATCAATAAATACTGAATTCATGATAGAAAGAAATAAATACATAACTTAACAAAGTACCTAGTTCTGATGCTAATTTATGTTGTCTCTGTGCCTTATTGTTGCCTTCCTGCTACCTACTCCTCAGATCAATCCTGCCACAAACAGGAAAATAACTGCCCAAAACTACTTTCCTCCCTGTCAACTAGGAAAACAACCTAGCTCCAAGATATCTACGGATATCCTGGCCCTTCGTGCCCAAAACCTCCAGCAACTCAGTGCCTCCCCTGATCAAAAGCCACAGTGCCAATCTCTGTGCTCACAGCAAGTCCAAAAGTCCTCATGAAAATATCTCCTTTGTCCAATGATCCTCCCGCCAACCTTTCCCTTTCCCTTATCCCTCCTTCGCCAACTCATGCAGTTACTCCTCCAACCACCCTTCGTGCTTGTCCCTTCTCCCTCCTTAAATGTTTTATCTTCGGGTGGAATCACGAAGGTGGGTTACACTTTCGTGACAATCGGGTTTCCAAAATTTCGAAAAACTTTTTTTCGGTCGAACTAAAAATAATTTTCGGCCGAACTATTTTTCGACCAAAAACATAAACGTCAAATCGAACGGTACAATAACCGCCCCCTTGATTTGCATGTAGAAATTTGGTCGGTCGGATATTTTCTTTCCGGCAATATATTTTAGGCCGAAAGATAGTTCGGCTGAAATATTATTCGACCGAACTATATTTCAGCCGAACTATATTTCGATTGAACAATCTTTCAGCCGAACTATCTTTCGGCCGAAAGATAGTTTATATATTACCCACACGTCGAGTTTGGAGGGTTTTCGAAAAATTGTCGAGTTTTGGAGAGTTCTGGAGAGTTTTCGAAGCGTCGTCGGGAGGTCGTGGAGAGGTCGTGGAGAGGTCGCGAGGTCGTGGATAGGTCGTGGAGAGGTAGCAGAGGTAAGCTTCGAATTTTAGTTTTAAAATGTATATCCTTTGCATTTATTATGATGTTTACACTTAAAACTTGTTTGCTTGGTAAACTGTCAACTTGTTTGTGCCTCGACCCGCTTCCCATTCCTTTATAATTTTTCTTGTTTGCGCCTCGACCCGCCTCGACCCACCTCGACCCGCTTCCCATTCCTTGGAAAACTGTCAACTTGTTTGCGCCTCGACCCACTTCCCATTCCTTTATAATTTTTCTTGTTTGCGCCTCGACCCGCCTCAACCCGCTTCCCATTCCTTGGTAAATTGTCAACTTGTTTGCGCCTCGACCCACTTCCCATTCCTTTATAATTTTTCTTGTTTGCGCCTCGACCCGCCTCGACCCACCTCGACCCGCTTCTTGTAAACTGTCAACTTGTTTGCACCTCGACCCGCTACTGCAAGTAGACCCTACACGTACCCTCTCAACGTGCTCTTTGAACCTGCATTGATGTACAAATTGCCATGCGGTGGCCTACCATTTTTTACCTTTGAAATCCTTTATGTTGAACTCATAGATCAACTCAACTCTGTGCGAATTGTATCTCGGGAATTACATTTTAGTTACAGTGGTAAGGGAGAAGTTCTAATGCAGGAAAATGGGGGTTAGATGTCCGTTAGATTAATTATGATAATTTYGTTTTTAATAGTGTTCCAGTTAATTCACATTTCRGGTTAAATKTCTAATTCCAACTAAGGGATTTTTATTCTATTTCCATTTTATATTCTAATTCCAGCCATGGTTTTTAATTCTAATTCCATTTTAATCTCTTATTCCAGTTAATGGTAATTCAAGTGGTATTGCAGTTAAAATCTAATCATAGTTAAATTGAATTAAATAGGAACTGAAATTATCCTATTAAGGGTTTAGAGGTGTGTTAAAACCAGTTGTCTTTTAAGGGGAAAATTTTATTTAATATAGCAGTTGAGTTCAATAAATTTCTTGCATGTCTATTTCTTGCAACACAATCACTTGCATGTCTATTTCTTTGAATCTTGTGCATGCTCAGTCACTGAACCATTCTTTTTATGAAACAATTGGGAAACTATATGCATGTACACGTATGCAAGTAACTTGGCATTCATTTTAGATCAAAGGGAGAACTAGGTGTTAGCTTATAATTTTTTGCAAACTCTAGGCTCCAAATTTCTAGTATTTAAATTCATAATTT
>ML800212.1:152312-168528 GCA_009831015.1 Picea engelmannii | reverse complement strand
AACTATCCTTCTTTCTGGGACTTCAGATACATCAAAGCAACCAAGGAATTTTTATTTCTCAAACCAAGTATATCAGAGAAATGCTAAAGAGGTTCGGAATGGAAGATTGCAAACCAGTTGTAAGTTGAGCAAAGATGATGATTTGAAGTCTACAGATCATAGGAAATACAGGTCAATGATTGGCAGCCTACTATATGTGACAGCATCCAGACCAAATGTAATGCAAGCAGTTGGACAGGTGGCACGATTTCAAGCAGCACCAAATGAATCACATGTATTAGCAGTAAAGAGGATTTTCAGATATCTCAAAGGAACAGAAGAGTTTGGATTATGGTATCCAAAAGGAAAAGATATATCACTTATTACCTGCACATATGCACATTGGGCAGGTTGTATTGATGACTGACGAAGCACCAGTGGAGCAGCATTCTACTTAGGTGAGTGTTTGGTATCATGGATAAGCAAGAAACAATCATCAATATCTCTATCTATAGCCGAGGCAGAGTATATTGCAGCAGCAGCAGCATGTTGTACACGGGTTCTTTGGATGAAACAAACTTTGAAAGATATACAGGTTGAGTATGATGAGCCCATTCCAATATATTGTGATAATAGAAGTGTCATCAGTATCTCAAAAATCCCGGTGATGCACTCCAAGACGAAGCATATTCCAATCAAGTATCACTTTCTACGAGAATAGGTTGCATAAAAGAACATCATAGTTGAGTATGTGGGAACAAAATAACAAGTGGAAGACATCTTTACAAAACCACTTCCACGGGAAGCCTTTGAATATCTTCGCCAAAGACTTGGAGTTATTTATACTCCAAAATGAATGCTTTTTGAATGCTTATCTTATATGTCTTAGATGTACATAAGGAAGCACCATAAGAGGACAATTCAGTCAGGGGGAGCAGCCCCAGATGGAAAGATACATTTTCCATTGATGACAAAGGGGAGAGAGATTTATCAGATGCAGAGGATAGAGGCATGGTTCCAGGGGGAGAAGATTTATCAGATGAAGAGGACAGAGGAAAATTTATCAGATACAGAGAACAGAGGCATGGTTTCAGGGGGAGCATGAGTGATATGATTTCAGTATTGCATCAGAGTGTTTCCATCAATGACAAAGGGGGGGATTGTTGATTATGGTTGGTTGTCATTGATGTCAACCCTTGAAGAAATCCCTGCAGCACAAAGGTTTGGGTAATGGACCCAATACTGTTTGATGTAAATATGACTCAGTATTGTCTTTTCATGGTTGATAAGAATTAAAGATGGATGAACTCCAAAGTGGTCCCCTTATGGTGAAATCCCTCACAGGAAGACGCTTTGCGGAGTAAGAGAACCCATGCTTAATTGTGGAATAATGAGATGAAGGACAAGAATTTTTTAGGTAAACTATCCTAGATGGATATTTATTTTCATTCCATTTCCGTTGGTATGTGGAACGTCACATAACTCCTCACGGTTAGAGAGTTATGGCCATGAGAAGTTGGAGACCCCAAGTTTGGGTAATGGACCCAAGTTTGTTTAATGGATAACGGTATGAGTTATGATATATTTTTAGATAATACTATTCTATATGGATATTACATGTCATTCCATTTATGTTGGTATGTGGAACGTCACATAACTCCTCACGGTTTGAGAGTTATGGCCTTACAAAGTTGGAGGACCCTCATATGTCATCTAGAAGCCCCAAAAGGTCAAAGTAGTCAAAGTGGTTTAAGAGATTTTAGAAGGTAAATAATAAAGTGAAGTAATGATTGTATTATAATTCGAAGTGAATACAAAATAAATTATTTCAATAATAAATTTAATGGAGAAATTAGAAGTGGGTTAACCCTAAAATAAGGAAAGTGGGGCCAAGTGACCTAGAAGATGTTTTTAAGGAAGCTACTTGGAGAATATAAATAAGAGGCAAGGCTCTCTCATTTTAATAACACTTGAGAATATTGAATATCTATAGGTTTTTGAGGTAACCAAGGATATCTAAGACGAAATTCTGAGGGAAGGTGAAGAAAAGAAGGCCGAAATGCAAGGAATGATAAATTCTTTTGATGGTGCTTTCTACGGTATGTTATTTACAGGTCATCTCACCATTTTCGCTAAAAATAAATTCTACAATGATTCAGACCATGAAATTGCTATGACATTGAGAAAACATATCCAAGTATCTATGGTAAAAAATTCAGCTTGCGTTTCATTGTATTTTTGAGGTTACACTCCGTGGAAAATAGGGTTTGTGGCTAGTCCTGAAACTAGTCAAAAACAGGTGTTTTGGGTAAAAACGTCATAACTTCTTCAAAACATATCCAAATTAAGTGAAACCAAATGTGTTGGTTAGGGTACAGTCTGTAGTATGATGTTTCACAGTTTCATATCAATTAAAAAAATATTTTGTGCAGGTCACGCTCTACAAGGTCGCTCTCTAGAATAAGCCAGAATTCAGCAAGGTATGCCATTTTTTCTATAACTTATTTTCTAAGAGGTTCCAAGTAGTGACACCTAGAGGAATTGCATAAAAAAAACTAAAGAACATTGTGTATCAGTTTCATATATTTATACATTACAGGTACAAAGTTATGATTACTTCAAGTTAGGGTTGTTGACTAATCCAAAACTAGGCATGTGAGACTAAAGAAAAGTTTGATGAAAATGATAGTCTCTTGTTGTTGAAGATAAGGAAGGTTTGCAGGAATTTGATCATATACACCAGGTCTATTACAGAGATACAAATCATATTTGGATGATGAAATTGATGAGGGCTTTTGGTTGAGGTACATGTTGAGTACATGGTTGAGACAAGTAGTTGATGAGTTGGCACATACATGAGGTGTATAGTTGATGATGTTGGTACATATTGATGAGTCATAGTTGATGAGTAGTTGACACATGATTGGTACATACTTGGTACATGGTTGGATGCACTTGTTTATGGTACAGGTTGATTAAAGGTTATTTTGTATAGGTTGGTGCATGGTGGATGCACTTGTTTATGGTACAGGTTGATTACAGGTTGAGGTACAGGTTGATGCATGGTTGATGCATGGTTCAGATTTATTGGTACATGTTTACAGTGGTATATCTCACAATGACAGGTTGACAGTGGTTCCATCATTCTACTTCTACTTCAGGGTGGCCGGATGGGGCAAGGACAGATGGTTGTAGCCACCTTCCGGTTGTAGTTGGAGAACATAGGGGGTTGTAGCCTCCTTCTGGTTGTAGTCAGAGAATTGGGGAGTTGGAGCTTCCCTCGGGTTGTAGCATGAGAAACTAGGGGGTTGGAGCCTCCTTCCAGTTGCAGTTGGAAAACAAAGGAAGTTGGTGCTTCCAATGAATGTAATTTTTCAAGACATATAAGAAAAAGCATTATGTGGTTTTCTCTCGATTTGGGTTTCCACATAAAACACTGGTGTACTGTGTATGTGTATGTTTGTTCATTTGTTCATTACTTATTTACTCTACAGTTATTGGATGATAATGCTTCATTGATATAACACTTGAATTATATGGTTAAAAAGGATTAAATTGCTCTATTACTGATTCACCCCCCCTCTCAGTAATCCAACAGATAAAAAAAAGGAACTCGCTAGAATGTGAAGGGCCTAAATGAAATCTAAAGAGCGAGGCATTATGTCTAGCACAAGGAGATGAAAGCGTGAAATTATTTTAAAGTTATGCTAAATGGAGAGAGCAAAAGAATACTATTTGGGAAATGCCTAAGAATGATGGAACTAAGTTAATCTCCTTCAAATAAATTGTCAAAATTGGAGCTAATCATTTCTCCCAAATATTCTCATCTTCGAATAAGGAAAATATCACAAAGATTCTTTGTATGGATAAATTCTTCCCAACCAAGAGGAAAACGATGATTTGTGTGTTGAAGTATCAAAATGGGAGTTAAAGGAGAATGACTTCTTATTTAAAAAAAAAAAAAAGGCAATTTTATATGGCTGGTCCACGGACTTCTTTCAGGATTTATATGAATGGTTGGAAGAGGACATGTTGATAGTTGTAGAGGAATCGAGAGTATCTAGCAAAGTTCTTGGTTCATTGAATTCAACATTTATGGCACTTTTTACCAAGAAATACAAACCTATCTCTTTGAATTACTATCATCCCATTTCTCTTTGTAATTTATTTTATAACGTAATCACAAAGGTTATAGCCTAAAGACTAAATGCAATCCTTTCAAACTCAATTTCATTGGAACAATTTGGGTTTATAGAAAATAGGCAAATCTATGGCCTAATAAGTTTTACACTTAATAAAAAAAAAGGAAGATTCCCTCAATGATTATAAATTTAGATCTTCCAAAGGCATTTGATGAGGTAAATTGGCTCTTCCTTAGACTGGTCCTAATTCATATTGTATTTGGGCTTCAATTCATAAATTGGATTGAAAGATGTTTGAGATCCTCCTCCTTTGTTGTTTTGTTCAAAGGATTAGCTTCAAAATACTTTAAATATTATAGAGGCCTAAGACAAGGATGTTTTATTTTTCCTATGTTATTCATGTTGGTAGCAGAGGGCCTAAGTAATATCATTGAAGCTTACAAAATATTTCAGAAATTAATAGGAGTGAATCTAGGTAAGAATTTGGCTTTCTCTCTCATTTTATTTTCATATATGATGTTCCTTTATTTGGTGGTGACTCAATTAGGGAGGAAAGATACATCAAGAAAGATCTTTTTATTTATTGTGAATCTACAGGTATAGAAATGAATAGGCACAAATCCTCTATTTCCTTCTTCATATTGAATGATAGGCAAATAAGATTAATAACATATTTATTCCCTTTTTCGAGTCATGGATTTTAGTCAAGGGATCAAATATTTGATATTTTTCTTAAAATAAAATGGATTATGTTTCTAGGGACTAGGCCTGGCTATATGAAAAAATGAAAAATTAATTTCAAGATGGTGTTCTCATTGATTTTATATGGAGGTTATACTAACTCTAACTCTCATAAAATTGGTCCTAGAAGCTACCCCGGTATATTGGAACTCCCTCTCATACATCCCAGTAGGAATTCTAGAAAAAATTAGAATACAATGTTTCAACTTCTTTTGAAAAGGAAGCAAGCATACCTTGTTAAAAAATCTCACTATCCCCAACACCTAGATAAATTACTACCTTATGTATTCCCTTACTGATAAATAAATTACAGCACACAAAATAAAATATAACGGTTGGAAATAAAAATAGCAGAAGCAAAAATTGGAAACCAAACTTCACACAACACATAGATATTTTGCTCTTCAAATCAGCTTTTCATTAGATAATGATTCCAAGCTTACAAGAGCTCCCTTATTGGGAAAATGGCCCACTGAGGAAAAATACAAATTACAACAAACCTTGTAACTCTGGCCCTGAAGAAACCTTATGCCTGATATGCCTAGATTTACCTGTTGGATACTCATATCTGCACTAGATCTTCCTATTCATACCTCAAATCAGCTAGATTTGTCCATTGGTACCTCATATTTGCTCTAGATTTGTCCATTGGTATCTCAGATCTGCTATATCTACCGACTGGTACCTCAGATCTGCATTAGATTTGTTCGTTGGTACCTCAAATTTTCTAGATCTATCTACTGGTACCTCTTATCTGCTCCCCGGAAATATGTCCTTTGATTTATCGTTGTTGGGTTTTCTTCTCCTTGTTGCACTACCTGCACTTTCCTCCTTTAGACATTGTTGATCAACATTTCGATCAACATTTCTTCGCTAGCAAAGCATTGCCAAGCTTCCCCTCATTCTATATTGTTTGCGCAAAATTTGTGCACACTCTCGCTAAAGTTAGCGCAATACTTGGTGAAATTATCGTGGCTCTTGACTTATTGCTAAACATGGCCCTTTTCCTACTACTCACATTATTAACAGTGACATATTTTTCACATTGACACAATATGTTTGGACCCTTATACATCACACTTTGTTATCTTATGTCTCTCTTTCAAATATTCTAATTATGACCTTATCTCATAAATATTATACCATGTCTTTTGGGTTATGACTTTGGCATTTTTCCATGCCATATCAAAGACTATCATTGGATATGTTAGTTTCATATTATTTAAAACTAAGAGTTCCGCCTTGACTTTATCTTTTGAATTAGTCTACTCCATGTTTTAAAGCCATTATATGATGTTACCTATATGTTAAACTCACAAAGAAACTGACAAAGTCAACAAGAGGTAACAATTGTGAGACTTACTTCCTCTGGGGTGATATATGACAATCTTCCATCCTTTAGATGTCATGAGACTTGCTTCCTTTGGGGTGATATATGCCAATCTTCCATCCTTTAAATGTCATGTGAAAATGATTATAAGCCAATGGTTGTTTGCTAGCCCATTTATCCGAGTAACTTCCCATTTCTTAATACAATCATGATCACTTGCTAAAGCTAGTAACTGAGGGATGCCATTGGACTGAATTCACATCCATTGAGAAAGTTTGTACTTGAGTCTTGTAACTTGATTATTGTTCCATTGAGAAAGTTTGTACTTGAGTCTTCTAACTTTATTGTTGGTATTAACTTGATTGTTGGTATTAACTTCACTAAGAGAAATGAATGGACTGGGAGACACTCTTTTAAGTGGGTGAAGTCTACATAAGCTTCTATGAAAACAATCGACCCTGCCATGAATTTGAACAAGTACTTGCACGTTATAATGGCATTGTTCCATATCTAACATTGGTTGGTCCAACCATTTTTTTCTCTAGTCATTGGTACAGGTGTAATTATGATGGATACAAAGCGATTTTAATGGTGTCCTTAGGCAAAATTCTTCTTCGCAACTACTTGCATGGTTTTAAGGCATCGAAATAGCGGATTACAATCATTTCAAAGAAAGGATTGCACCAATTGATGTTCAAAGGAAGACAAAAGGTGAGTACAATGCGATTAGCCCCATATTTTGATGTTTCCAATGATGGGGAACATGGTGGATGATTTACTTCCAAATGTCAGTGAACTTCATCGATTAAACAATCATAGTAAATCAAATAAGAAGTCTGGATTACTGCCATATTTTAGAATCTCTTTGCCTGAGACTTCTGCAATCGAGTGTGAAGAAATGGAACCAATAAGTTTGAAACTGAAAAAGAATCTACATCTTCTTTCATGCAAAATGTGAAATCTTTACTTTCAAGTCCTAAAAAGCTCAAACTGAAACACCATACAAAAAAAGATTAAAGGGTTTGTCAACAAAGGATGAGACATTTTCAAGAGAAATCATTTTCAACATTACGAAGTCATGCTCTTAGTATTATTCACCAAGGATTTTGCAGCATCAAGTGTTTTGGAATTAACAAAATCCAGTCGGGAGGAGTTCTTGATGCTGCTGAATCAACTTGTTGTTACACTTGCTGGAAGTGGGCTTGGAATCATGCTTTGTGTTGTTGCAAAGATTTTTTTTTGTCAATGCATTGTTTGATAGCAGAAAGATTATGAATATTGTATCTGGGCTAGGAATTATTTGGCTCTCATCTGGTGTTAATAATTTAAGAGATGCATTTTTTTCTGTAACAAAAATCAATGAAAAATACAGGCCTACAAAAAATCGATTCACGTCTTCAACCCTCCCAGACGCAAAACAAAAAATCTACATGTGGAGATTTTCCAACTAGCATTATTTTATTAAATATATAAAAAAAAAATCGAGTCGGTTTAGTCAATTCGCTTCAGTTCATTGAATTAAAACAGCCCTAACGGTTGCAACCACCCATCAAACGATATAAAACAAGCAAACAGCTAGTTAAAGGAGGAAAAATTTAATGAGAGGTATGCAAATAGCTGAGGAGGTTCATTATTTTAAATTGTTCATCCTCCATTCATTTTCATTTTCAGTCAGGAATTTGATGATCTGTTAATAGCCGGGGCAGAAGGAACGAAGAAATGCTGAGTTTTAATGGTGTTCTTAAGGTAATTGTTTATTTGTTAGGTTTGTTGTATTAAAAGTCTAATATCAGTATTAATAAGTTTTCTTGTATGCAGATTGTTGCTTTGTACTTTTTGTTATTATTCATTCAATGTCGAGCTTAGTTTTTTTTTATTTTCCAATCTTGACTATTCTATGTATGATGATAAATTTCATCTAAAAAAATAAAAAATAGTTAGAAACAATGTTGATCTGAATTTTTACACAGATTCAAAAGAAACTTTTTAGCTCTGGAATTAATTTTTTTTTTTTTTTTTTTGATTTATTTTTTTAATACAATATTCAAAAAAATTGTAAAAAACAGATTAAACTTGTTCATTTCTTAAATTAATGTATATAATCTTTTCACTTTCTTTTGTTTAATTTATTAGTTTATTTTTGTTCCTTTTACTAATTATAATATTTAAAAGAAAACAAAAAATCTATTTCATTATTTCACTATGGCATTTCTTGAAAACCCTAACTAAAAAAATAACTTGTAATTTACCTCACTTCTTTAAATTAATTTTAACCTTTTCTTTCTTCTTACTTATTAATTTAATCATTTTTTTCAATATTAAAAAGAAAAGAAAATTTTCAATCCATTTTACTTTAGGGCATTTTACTTGTAATTTACCTCACTTCTTTAAATTAATTTTAACCTTTTCTTTCTTCTTACTTATTAATTTAATCATTTTTTTCAATATTAAAAAGAAAAGAAAATTTTCAATCCATTTTACTTTAGGGCATTTCTTAGAAGCATTAAATAGATCAATTTTAGTTTGTTTGTTTTTCTTTAAACTATTTTATTTTGGCACTTGTATTATCAATTTTGCATTAACTTTTTGTTTAATGTGTACTTCATACACAAAAACAAAAGTACAAAAATTGTAAAGTTATTGCAACACATAAAATTTTAATATTTGCAAAATCATAAATAAACATTCATGCTTAGACTCTTATGTTTTAGGGTCTAATGTGCTTTCTTTTCAAGGTTTAAAACTTAAGGTAGCATTCCTACCTCTAAATGTATACAACAACAACTAAGTGCATACAACACCATTCCACCACAAAATATAGATTCATATGCATCAATTCTACTCACAAAAAGTAGTGTTAACCAAATATACAACAAATAAGAACAATTATCTTAAGAAATATGCAACCCCCTTCAAGGGATGAATGTTTCTCCTAACTATAGACTTGTTGTTTCAGTTCTTAACGATAAATCACCCCGAGATAGGGCTATGAATCCACAAGAGACAGTGGTCCCTAAGGTTGGCTAAGGTCCTCCTCTCAACAATCAAATCTCACAACTAATTCCATTCCACTAGCTCTCTTCCCCTCAACCTGCACAATCCAAGGGACCTCCATTACTCATAGTCCTCAGGCCTTTCCACTCCCCTCCAGGGATTCCAATACAAGTTGGACAACAAATCTACTTGTTGGGACCTTAGGAATTCTATAGTTGAAACATGAATTCGCCTAGCAGCAAAGCGCTTGCTTCCCTTATGAATTTTGAACATATCGTTACTCACAGGCCCGCAACTTCTTTCTCCATGAAATTTCAGCTCCAAAAATCTACCAAACGTTCCCACAACAACTTCCTTCAAGCTTCAGCACTCAGAACTCCTTTGTTGGCTAGAAAATTCCATGTAAACACAGCTCTCCATGCAAAAACGTGAATCTGTAATTTTGTTCTCCTACCCATATGAATTTCCTCTCTTTCTCTTGCTTGTTTGACTTGCACTCTTCCCTAAGCTAATTGTACTCAGCCTGCATTCTCTCAATAACTATAGGAAGTGACTCTCACACCCACCCTCTTATATGAATTTAATGACTAGAACACTCAACAGATAATGGAAGGTTCATTGTGAGGATAATTTAGAAAGAAATGGGTTTTGTTTTAATATACATGGGTGAACTCTCCCCTCTTTGACCCCTTCCCTCTCTTATGGAAACTTATCCCCCAAATCTATGTTTGTTTCCATATTCAGTTGGTGATACATTATATTTATATCATTTACATATTTCATTGCTTTGGCTCTCAACTGTACATCACATTTACCATATGCATCGCTAGGATTGTTACAGAATCGTAGTCCTTCGTGACTCAAGCACTTGAGAAAAAATCATTATTTTCTCTTGTATTTGATCCCCTTGAGTCACATTCCTTCATGACTCAAGCACTGATGTGTTTCTCCTTCACCTAGCCTTTTATAATCTTGAGTTATGACCAAATCAAACATAGCCCTAATCTCCAAAGTGATTAACGGTTGAGATTAGATCTCACCTCACTTGAGATCAATGGCTAAGGTTCATTTCATTCACTAATGCTAATAACCTTAACATTTCATTAAATTAAACTCACTTTAATTATTAAAATCACTTTACTTGAATAATTCCTTTAATTAAAGTAAATTACTAAGGTTGAAGGCTTTGGATGACTTCCACATGTCTAAACACTTAGACCTGTGTGAAAGTACATATCCAATGCTACAAACAACAACCTTTATTAAAATAAGCATCACTTTGAGAGATCCCTAGCAAACATGAGTTTGTGGAGATTAATCAAGACCAAAGGTTTGTGGAAATAGGTTATCAAGACCAAATACATGGATCCCATGTCAAATGAAGAATGGATAAGACATAGGAACAAATCATTCTCAAATGCATCAACAATGTGGAAGGCAATATTAATGGAATTTCCTATTTTAGGAAATTGAATAGCTTGGACGGTAGGAAATGAACAAAATATAAGGATAAGTGTGGCCCCTTGGATAGGATGTGAAAATGATTTCATTATTTCTGAATAAATCAAAGAAAAATTAATCCAATAAGGGATAACCCATCTTGCAGATGCCACAACTTTAGGAAGAGGAACCTTCTATCAGCATGGTTGGAAGGAAACTATAGATGTGTGTCTAGAACGACATGGGAATATTCAATGGAACTCTTTGCTTGGAAAGTCAAAAGAGAATTGCATACACCTCAAGGGGGGAAGAGGATCCATTAGTTTGTTCTCGGAATCCACCAAGTGAATATAGTGCTAGTATGTGATATAAAGCAATGTTCCTAGGTGAATAATCAGAAGAGTGTTATTAGTAAAAACCTTTGTGGAAGTTAAAATCTCATTTGAAGTCAAAATTCTTCCTATGGCTAGCTTTTACCAATAAGGCCTTAACTTGGGATCATTTTCAAAAGAGGACTTTGAATGGACCATGAATGTGTTATCTCTACAAATGGAGTGAAGAGACCACTCAACATGTTTTATTGGATTGTACATTTGTACTGGAAGTTTGGAAGGAGGTTTTGTCCTTAACAGGAGAAATGGGACAATCAATCGATTCCTCTCTAATTGAATCTTATCATAAATGGATGAATGACTCAACATTAAAACATAATAAAACTATTCCGTGTGTTGTAGCTTAGGAATTATGAATAACTAAAAATGGTTGTATATTCGAATGAATTTTTTCATAACATAAAATTTATTTATAAAGACCTAAAGCAGTCAAGAGCACAAAAAGCCCCCAAAATCTTCAAATCCTCTAACGATAGATAAATCATATGCATAGGGATAATTTGATGGTGCAAGCCAAGGAAACCCAATTCCATGTGGAGTGGGCAGTATATTGTATCTACTTCATGGAGAAAAAACTATATTTGGGTCAAGGAACAAATAATTAGGTTGAAATGCATACACTTCTCAACCTTCTAAAACTGGCTATGGAAAAATAAATCAAGTCAGGGAGGACTGTAAATTGACTATAAAATGAGTGAAGGGGTCTTATAGACTTTAAAATATGTTGCTCAAATCCCTCCTAGAATAGATTCAAAATGTAACACTCTTCTTTGAGGCATTAACTTCCAATAATGTTTATTGTCAATTTAATGTTGGAAGTTGAAAATTTGTCAAAAGAAGCAAGATCAAGTCCTATATGGATGACTTAGATAGTTGAGTGTGCCCCCAAGGATACTGAGTCTTCAACTTCTTCTTGCATATTTTATTCCTTATATGATTAAGACTATTTCTCATGACCATAGAGATTCAACTTCTTCTTGCATATTGCATTCATTATATGATTAGGACTATTTCTCATGACCATAGAGATTCAACTTCTTTTTGCATATTGCATTCCTTATATGATTAGGCCTATTTATCATGACCATAGAAACGCATAGAAACGTAGATGAGGTCAAGGTACCTATTTTAGAAATCTCTTTATATTAAGTTTTATCTTATAATAATTTTGTATGCCTCTAACCCATATTAAGTTTTATCTTATAATAATTTTGTATGCCTCTAACCCATGGTTTCTTATTTCTAGTTTATAAGGACTATTAAGAGATACGATAGAAAATATTAGGAAAAATACAAGGGCTTTTATGTTATGGACAATGGTAATGTTTTGTTTTTCATGCCCTTTGTGCTTATATGCATGTTCAAAATGTAACTTTGCTTAACCTTGATAAATAAAGTTACAAACTTTTCCTTTGGGAAAAAAGGTGTATGAACAAAGGAAGAAGGGTCGCATAGTAGTAACCATCTATCTTTGTAAATGAATAAAGGGAGTGGTGGAGAAATCAAATGATATGAGTTAATGGTAGAATAAAGATTTTCTTTTCTTCAAAAAAAAAAAATGTTTTCAATGGTGAAAAGAACCTCAATACAAAAAGGGAAGAATATCAACTTGTACAAAACATTCCACTATTAAGATAAACATACATTGGACAAAGGAAGAAGGATCAAGCAACTTTACCCATTTATATTTGCATGGGAATAGAAAAAGGAAGCAGGAGCATGGATTAGGCATTATTAATTCATAGAGAGTTAAGGATAAACTAGGATTTGTTATCCTTCTAAAAAAATCATTTTTTAATGGTCGAAAAAGTGTTACTTCATCATCCATTTGAAATTGTAATTTTGTCAAATAATATTACAAAATAAAAATAATATTAATATTTTTTATCCAAAACTGTGAAAATCACCTAAAATCAGTATACTTACTTTGAAGAGAGAATAAATTTTACAATGAATTGTTTCATTTTAATATTTAAAAATAAAAATAAAAATAAATTAAATTAAAATCTCAAAAGTGCAAAAAAAACTAATCAATATTTTTTATCCAAAACTGTGAAAATCACCTAAAATCACTATACTTACTTTGAAGTGAGAATAAATTTTACAATGAATTGTTTCATTTTAATATTTAAAAATAAAAATTAAATTAAATTAAATTAAAATCTCAAAAGTGCAAAAAAAAAAAAAAAAAAACTAATCATTATTTTTTAATTAATGAAATAAAATAAACCCAACAAACTTTCAATTTTCTAAAAATTTCATAATTTTCCATTCTTAGTAACAAAATTAAAGTGTTATGAAAAATTATAAAAAAAAAAATTAGATGAAATATGACAAAAATTTAATTTATCAAAATTTTATAATATATATAAAAAAAAAAATCAATTTATGAAAAAATTTTAATTTTATAATATTTTTATTTTTATAAAAAAATTTAAATATCAAAAATTATAAAATTATAAAAAAAAACACTTTTAAAAAATGAAAAATTATGATATAAAATAAAAATATCCCATTCTCAACAATTTGATGTTTTTTATATTTTTGTGAATAAAAATGTTTTTGAAATTTATTAAATAAAAAAAATTTAAATTTTAAAATTATATTTAAATAATATATTTTTTCAAAAAACTATATTAAGAAATTACATTTAATGAAAATGTCTTTACATAGAGAAAAAGTTAAACTTAATAATGTATAAATGTCTTCACATAGAAAAAAAAAAATTAAACTTAATAATATTGAAAGTCAAGTAGGTAATTTTTTTTAAACCAAAATGTAGTTAAATTTAATAATATTGAAAGTCTAACATAAATTATAAGTAGGTAATTTTTTTAAATTTAATAATATTGAAAGTCTAACATAAATTAGACGTAGTAATTTTTTTAAACCAAAATAATAGTTAAATTTAATAATATTGAAAATCTAACATAAATTATTTATGATTTACAAAGTAGATGATTTTTTTAAACCAAAATAAATTTGTTTATAGGTCCATGAAGTTCCTTTTCAATACTACCCTCTTGGTGAAATGGTGATCATGCTAATTGATCATAAATTATTTCTCGAAGTCCCTTTTCAATACTACCCTCTTGGTGAAATGGATCATCCTAATTGATCATAAATTATTTCATAAAGTTCCTTTGTAATAATACCCTTGATCATACTAAATGATCAAAAAATATTTTGTGATTTAACATCTTTTCTCTAATAAGTTTTGTGATTTAACATCTTTTCTCTAATAAGTTTTGTGATTTAACATCTTTTCTTTAATAAATAATGAATTGTTTTGAGAAGTTTGACATGCCTTTGTTAATTCAAAATTATATGTGATATGTAAGCATTGTGTGATGCTAAATTATCACATTAAGGTTGATTATTTATCATTATTTTATCATTATTATTTCTTGTTTATAAATTTAATAAAAGTGTTCCTTGATAATTTAATAACAATGGTATTAATGATTTAAGTTAATTATCTTTATAAATTAATTCAATAACTTTTCCAATTAAAAATGATTATTTATTATTATTTTACATTTATTGTTTATTGTTTATAAATTTAATAAAAGTGTTTATTGCTAAGGTTTGATAACACTGATATTAATGATTCAAGTTAATTATCTTTATAAATTAATTCAATAACTTTTCTAATAAAAAATGGATGGTCATGTTTGCTCATGTCATTGTTATTACAAAGAAAAAAAATCATGTATCTAACTCTAAAGATCTTTTAAAGCTTTGGCTCTCATACTTTGAAGGTGTTCACAATGCTCCCATGTACTTAAATCAAACCTAAGTATATATTTATCTCTTCGTTTTATTAGCATGGAGATCAATTAGTTGGTTTTGATTTTGCTCTGTAGCATTTTGAGTAATCACAATCACAATTTCCCATTGGAATGGAGAGATCAACAACCTATACTTATTGAAGGATAACATTTATTTATGTTAATTAAATAAATTGGGCACCAAGATATATTTACTTAATCAAAATAAATATAACCTCGAGTTGTTGATCCTTCTATTTCATCCAACATATAGAGAACAAAAAAACATGCACTGTATTGCTAAAGATACCTTCAAACCCCTAGTTACCATCAGACAATTACAACCTCCTTCAAACCCCTAGTTACCATCAAACAAAGAATGAAGTATGTAAAAGACCCTATAGACCAGCAACAAGGAAAAGATCTACAAGGCCTCTTGTTCATGCGGGAAATGTTACATTGGGGAAACCGGACGATCATTTCAGGTAAGGATTAAAGAACATGGAGCAGACATTAGAAATGAACGCATTCGCACCTTGGCCTTAGCAAAACACTCACTTAAGACCAAACATCATGTATGCCTGGAGGATACGAAAATACTAGCAAAGGAGGATCATTACTACATGAGACGCTTAAGAGAAGCTCTTGAAATAATCAAGCACCCCAACAATATGAACAGAGACGGTGGCCTGGAGGTGAGCAGCTTTTGGCACCCATTAATCAACCAACTTATGAGACCCTCATAGATCAAATCAAGTATGAAACCTCCCTTCTTCTTTCCTTGCTTATTTAGGTTTTCCTTTGTGTCACTGCATGGACTTAGGGGTCTAACTAACCTGTATTACCTACTTTATAAATTATAATTATAGACACCTACTATTATATATTTCAATAATTAGGTCTTATGACAATATATATATTAAAATTCCTACTATGTTACATCCTAATCACTTACAACACAAACTAACCCCTACTACTTAGTATCTTAAACCTATTATGATTATCTATATATATATATATACAAAACCTTCTATACCTAGACCTAATAATACTGAAAATCATACTAAAAACACAATCTAACAAATACTAAAAACAATTCTTACAAAAACCTTCAATGCTTAGACCTAATCATACTAAATACACTATTTAACACTACTATAAAACAAACCCTAGATTCATTCTAATCAACTAAAAACTAAACCTAAACCCTAATTGAAAATTTCATTTCCATAATATAGTAACTAGTTCACTAAACTTTTTACAGTAAATTTAAACATAAATTAAAAAGTACTAATAAGTAATAATATAAAAAACTATAACCCTAAAAACAACCAAATCTAACTAAAGCTCCCTTCCTACATTAACTATATATACAATCCAATTAATTACAAGTAATATGACTTATATTATATAAAAAACACTATTAAA
>ML800212.1:98712-145234 GCA_009831015.1 Picea engelmannii | reverse complement strand
ATGGAAGGATGCAATCCAGCAGAAACCCCCATACCTTTAGGCACAAAATTAAGCAAGAATGATGAAGGTCCCACAGTGGATTCTACTTTATACAAAAGTTTAGTAGGCAGTTTGTTGTATCTTACAGCAACTAGGCCCGACATTATGTATGCAGCCAGCCTTGTTTCCAGATTCATGGAATCACCAAAAGATTCTCATTGGAGAATGGCAAAACGAATTTTGAGATATGTTGCAGGAAATCTCAATTTCGGTTTATGGTACACTAAATCTGATAGTAATCAACTTTTTGGTTACACAGATAGTGACTTTGCAGGCAGCCTCGATGACAGGAAAAGAACATCAGGATATGTTTTTCAACTGAGCACGAACCTGATTTCATGGGCATCAAAGAAGCAGCCAGTTGTATCCATATCTTCTGCAGAGGCAGAGTATGTAGCTGCTACCTCAGCTTCATGTCAAGTTGTATGGCTGAGAAGATTATTGAAAGACATGTCACAACCAGAAAAGGATCCAACTCCTATTTTCTATGACAATACATCAGCAATTGCATTATCCAAGAACCATGTGTTTCACAAGAAAAGTAAACACATTGACACTCGGTTTCATTTCATACGCGAGCTAGTCAATAATGGGGATATTGCACTACAATTTTGTGGTTCTCGAGATCAGCTTGCTGATATCTTCACMAAGCCACTAGGAAAGTCAGTTTTTGATTTTCAGAGACAACACTTAGGCATAGTCAGTGCTGATGATTGTAACTGTTGAGTCTAAGAGGGAGTGTTAAATATATTGTACCCTCAACAGTCTGACTGTACACTGCCAGCTGTACTGGACAGTTGTACTTTCTATTCTTGTCTTTCTTGAGCATATTTAGCTCAACCTTCTTGCATTGTAATTAAGTTCTGTACGTTCTGTACTTCTTCTGTACTTCTTCATACATTTCAATATACTATTCTCTTCTCTCTGCGCTTCTCTTTTGCTTCACAATTTATCAGTATTGTGCATATATTTTTCAAAGTCGTGGAAGGTAAGGTTGCTAAGCTTATTTGCACCATCCTGGAAAAGGAAACAACAACTAGTTTGATAAGTTCTTTCCCTCTAGACAGACTTTTTGACAGGTAGTTTATTGTTCTTTCATCATTAATAATAGGGGTGGTGTACAACTGATGTGGATAGTGAAAGTCAAGGTCATGTTTTAGAACAAAGCTTGGTCAATTCCATGTAATAAAGAGTAATTTGGAGCCAAAGGAAAATTAAAGTAAACATGTCAATGTTTTTTTTTAAGGCAAGTTAAAGTCATCTAAGTCAAAATAAGTCAATTGGGTCTAGGCCTAGTGATTGTGGGATGGAGTGTTATCCTCGACACCCTGGTTTTATTCTCGTAAAGTGACATGTTGAGCTCATAATGTTTTCCCCGAGTGTTATTACCTAGAAAGAAAAAAAGTCATCTAAGTCAAAATATGTCAATAATTTAAATTGGTTGTATCTCATTAAAAAGAAGATATAGAGGGGGTGCATGATCAGTGTTACCTGACACCCCAATTTTAAATTTCATGATCAATTCCTAAGTTGTATTGAAAATAGAGATTTTGTCATGTTGTTGAAACTGTCCACCCAACAATGTCTCGGAATGCCCAAACATGCAAGAACTTGATCCAGGTAATCTCAAATCCACCAAGCAATGAAGTTACATCATGTGGGGGATGCATACAGCCCAAGGAAAGAGTAAACACCTAGTAAACAACTAGAACACATCTTAGAGGAGGAGAAGGACTCTTGGGGATGAGGAACACTCAGGAAACAAGCTAAATGCATTCAAGTACAAGAGAAATTTGACCCACGTAAATGTATTTTCCTAGAGGTGAATTAAAATGTCCAGGCAAGACATAAATCATTCAAGTAGAATCCAATGGTCTAAACAAAGAGAAAATAGTTATATACCATGGAATGGAAATAACAACTTAGGTAGAAAGAAGCAATAGCTCTCTTTTTTCAACCATAGATTCAATTATCTGAGTAAATATTATGGTGACCATCAATAGTTGTTAGGATGTCCACTTACTCAAACTACAGCAAGTGTGAATGAAAACTCCAACATTGGAGAGATAAATGAAATCTCAACTTACTAATGAACACAACACCCATTAAAATATTTAGAGCATCCATTAAAATGCACACAGTAGATAAATTAAAACACATGGAGACATTATTTACCTTGAAACCCAAATGGAAAAACCAGCTTTGAATGGGCTCAGTGTTTCATTTGGCTATTTATGGTTACAATGTTGTTCATCCTTCTCTCCTTGGCGAAAAAAAAGACCCTTTAAGAGTGAAATTGATGAGAGAAATAGAGAGAGTTGGGGTAATGGGAAGGCCTACATGATTACCTTTTGTTTCCCATCCCTTATTCTTTTCTCTGATCTATTATTTTTGTCATTTCATTAAATTCTCATTTTTCTCTTTTGTCTTATTTACTTTACATTTACAATGTTTGCATGAACTTCATAAATTATTGAATTGTATTGCATGTACTAAGTCTTACACATTCATCAGTTCGAATCCATTTCGGAACACACATCCTCATTGAGAGGCTTTTTGTTCTCCAAAATCTTAAGGAAACCAATCTGGATCAATGTGCCTTCTATATGTTTCTTTGAAACATGGCTCTGACTCTGAGCTCTTGGAAACAACTATGTCTTTGGCTCATAGCTATGGCTATTGGCTCTTATCTTTCGCTATGGCTCTAAATTTGCTTTCTATCTCGCTTGTTCCCATAGCAGAAGCCTTCTCACTAAATCTCAACTCTTACCAATCTCTAGACCCAAACTCTGGAGTCAACATCCATTCCCATCTCCCTCTCTGCCTTGGACATAATCCATATTGGCAGTCATGAAGCCCAAGATGAATGTTGGTCTTCTTGTTCAGTGCAACCCCAACACGTTGTCATCACATAAAAACTCATGAAGAGGAAGTGTGGTTGCCTTCTTCAGCTAGGATTGGTTGCTTCCTGACATGGAAACAACTCTATAGTGATTGCACATGCTTGCAAGCACACCATGGAGTTCTCAAGAATTCCTCTAATTTCATTGATCTCCATGCACCAATCTCCAACAAAACTCCAAGATGGGGTTATTTGGATGCAATACCAAAAACAAGGACTCAATTTTGGTCGTCTTTGGCATCATCTTGTTTCCCATCTTGTTGGTTTCACTGACCTCCTCTACTGATATAGCCCCTTGGCTAGATTCTTCTCTTTGGAATGCGGGAATCTCTTCATCTTCCTCAATTTTCACTCTCCATACCCTTCTCCTAGTTGTGTGGTTTTTGGGCTGAAGCTTTGAATTAAGTCGTCAAGACTTTGCTTCCTAGTGACCACTCAAATTGTAGTGGTGGAAAAATTTATTGTTGTTGCTACAAGGACTTCCTAACATATTCATCCTCTCCATGTACCTTTGAGTTCGTCGTTGGATTGGAGAAGTATTATTCTCATTCTTTCTTTGAAATCAATCAGGCTTGAGGCATGTTTCTTTCTTCTCCCAGCAGGATACCTCACAATAGCCTTTCTTTCCATAGGAGGAACATGCCTTCGCATACCAATAGTTGGAAACATTATGACCCCTCCTCTTGAAGTAGTGGCAAACAAGGAATGTCTTGTTTAATGAAGACTTCTTGTTCTTCTTATTCTTCTTTCCCTAGATAATCTTACTTTTACTTTATCTTATTACAGGTGTAGGTTGAACATGTGAACCCTTCTCGTCATTGATCTTCTTCAATGCACCACAAAAAGGTTAAGGTGGTAGTGAGTTGTCACCTTCACTTACCATTGTTTCTGCTTCTCCTAATGAGTAGGCCAACTCCAACATGTCTTTATCCTTTCCAAGAATGGTCTTCATGGTTATGGGGTTTTCCATTCTTTCATCAAATCCTAGGCCTTCATGCTTGACCCATGGTGTGGCTACAATGGGGCTCAAGATGCCTTGTCTTGTCTTTCTTAGCCCTTGTCCATCATAGCCCATTTGCCTTAAGAGTTTGGAACCAATGCCTCTAGTATGATTTTCAAATGCACCAAGCTTCTCTTGAGAATTGTCTATGAAAGGTGAACTTACCAAAGGGATGTCGATCATGGTGTTGCCTTCTGTAGTGGCAATGGAAAGTGGCCCTACTTCTTGGTGCTCTTGGACAGATGCTTGGAGCCTTAGAAAGGCCTCCTCTTTCTATCCCCTTGCCAGCCATCCAACTGAATGACCTTTTATCTCAAGTGTACCAACTGCACTTTATGCTTCTCATGTTAATATTATGGTACTTGTGGGAGGTATTTACCTCCATGTGTAAACCTGACGAGAAAAGAATATTTCGGGAAGCAAGAAGAAACCCTAATGAGTTGGCTAATAACCCTAGAAGACAAGTTGGCTCAAGAGGATAATTGGTATTAGGTTATTAGCCTACAAGAGAAGAAGTCGGCGAGAAGAAATATTATATACTAAGTAAATAGACACCCAGAATGAGAAGTCGGCCCAGGCAGTTAGCTAGAATTAGTATAAATACAGGAGGCTAGTCTTCATTCTGGCAGGCATTCTCAGAATTGCAGAACCGCACTTGTGCGCACTGCAATTGGCTAGTTTGTGCGCAAGTTTGGAGGAGAGTTGTCGTTGCAGCTACTGCAGCTAGCAGATTGCGTTTTGGCTTGGACTATCTCTTGGTTATGGTTTGGACTATCTGATCAGCTCTTGTTTGGCGCACTATCCTTGGGGAAAGGTGTGCTACCCTTTGTTTGGCTATATAGCCTAGGGTTTGCTTCTGAAGTGATTCTCTGTCAAGGTTAAGGTGCTTGGAGGGTGGCTTCGACCTATGGTTGGGTGACAATAGTGATATTGTCAATGGTAAAACAAGCACATCCATCACATTCTAATAGGTTATGGGCCCACACCTCCTTCATTCAATCTAACCACTGGAAGGGAGCATAGCCATAAGGATACTAAGCTCATTGAAGAACTGCCACTAGGGTTTCTAGTAGGAGCAATTACTAAAGCAATGTCGCTAGGGTTACTAGCAGGTGCAGTTGTAGAAACTCTAGCCCTCTCGTTGAGGAACCTTAAGTGAAGGGATTGACCTGATTTTCGAATAAACCAGTGCACCCTAGCGTAGTGCACATCCTGGTACTCTCAGCAAGCTAAAACGTCAAGTTTGAGTTTTTGGTCAAATCTAGGGTTGACCAAGTCAAGGAAACCATGACTTACTCTATGAAGTCGGAAAAAAAGTTAGATGGAGCTTCTAACTTCAGAGCGTGGAAGACAAGGATTGACGTCATCCTTTCCAAGAATAAAGTGTTGGATATCATGAAAGGAAAGATCATGAAACTAGAGTTTGAAGAAGGAAAAGAGAAGGAACCATAGAACGTTGCAGTTATGGAGAAGTTCAAAGATGGTGACATCAATGCCATGAGTAATATAGTGGATTCTATAAAAGACCACTTGATACCCTACATCTCCCATCTTGACTCATCGAAGAAGATGTACGATGCCATAACAAACCTCTTCTCAGTCAGAAACATTGGACAAGTAATGAGTCTGAAGAATGAGCTCCGTGACATGAAGATGAATGATGATGATAGCATAACATCATACTTTGTGAGAATATCTCAATTAAGAGATCAACTACAAGCTATTGAAGAGATCATTTCAGAGAAGGAATTGGTAAACATAGTACTCAATGGTCTTTCCAAGACGTGGGATGCATTTTCCGCAAGCATGAACACAAGGAAGGAGTATCCTACATTTGAATAACTTTGGACTTGTTGTGCACAAGAAGAATCGAGGATTAGTGCAAAAGAGAAACCTCAAAAGAAATATGATGATCAAGTATTCACAGCAAGATTCAAGAATTTCAAGAACAAAAGAAAGTTTGGCTCAAGGAAGAAGCCAAATCAAGAGAAAGATATGTCAGAAATACAATGCTTCAATTGTTGAAAATACGGTCACTACTAGAATCATTGTCCCGAGCTAAAGAAAAGGAGGAAGACACACGAAGCATTATTTGTCGAAGAAAAGGAACCTACAAAGAAGACCAAGTAGGATGAAAAAGACTTCTTCTTCTGAAACAAGGTAACAATACTCTTCATAGTTCTTGTATATACCATGTTTTCTATACATATCTTGTATATCTACTTCTTAGAAAATAATGTGTTCAAAGAGAAACTATACCTATGGAAGAAACAAAAAGTATTGCTATCATTATGACTACAAGTCAGACAATACAAATGAAAGGATGAAGTATATCAAACAATTCATGTGGAAGTTATTACATAAGTAATAGCTGCAAGATAAGCCGAAATCAGAATCAATCTTGAAGTAAAAGAGAAGAAGTTAAAGATAGGAAGAAGTCAGCAATCAAGAAGAAATTGGAGAAAGACTTATGACACCTTGCAGAAGGCAATAAAGATGCAGACGAAAGCGTGGATTATGGAGGGAGCCGATTATATATTTCCAAAAGAAAAACATGCACTCATACATAAAGCAAGGATTAGGAGGGAGCTAATCCTATGATCCATTGAAGATGATGAAGTATATATCCATGGTAGCAGCCATGAAAGGCAGTACATGTTCAGTTCGACCTTAGAAGAAGTCTTCTTCGAATATCAGCCTTAAAGTATCCCTGGTTGTCCATCCACATCCGTGATCCTATGATGAAAGAAAGAAGTGCAATATCTAGGGCATGGAATCTATAAGAAACTCCATGGACCCAAGAGCTAAAGAGAAACATGAGGAAGAACATGAAGATTCCAAGAAAGAAAGAAAAGCCAGAACAACTAGTCATTGTATCAAGAATCATAAGATTACCAGCCTGATATGAACTCACTAAAAGCAATCAAGCAGAGGAACTGAAAGTTGTGATGAAGAACAGTGTATGAAAGACTTATGAATGAAAGCATTGTGAGATCTAGAACTAGAGGTTCTCCCAAATGGAGGGAGAAGACTATGATGATTACTCATTCCAATAAACCAGACATACCTCTACATGAGTCATTATATCATCTGTAATATCCATGGGTTGGAGTTCTACATCAGATGAATGCAAAGACTGTTCTCCAGAGAAATTGAAAAAAGGGTGTATGAAGAGCAACCTCAAGGCTTTGAGGCATACCAGAAAGAGACCCTTGTATACAGATGGAAGAAGACAACTTGGTGGAGAACCTCCAATGCACAGCAGAAGCGTGGTGAAAATTTTCTATAACAGAGATATTGTATCAGAATGATTACTCAGAAGATCGGGATGATGGATTGTCAATCCATGACAAAGATCTCATGATGACAGAAGAAGTACCACATGGATATGTTTCAGTTTGACCCTTGCCATGATGTTGTGAGCTAGCAGGAACCAAAGAGGAATCCAACAATGATATACTTTATTGATCAGAGCTATATGAAGCCTTCAAAGAAAACCAGTGTTCCAGACCGAAGTACATTTGAGATCAAGCATTACATTCTCTGTGATGAAGTCCAGGAAGGAGAAAGTGGTTCTCCAATATATATCTCCACAGATGAGCAGATAAGCAGACATTTTGGTAAAGCTTATGTCCAAGATGAAAGAGTTTGCGTACTCAAGATGAGCTCATGGAGACGACTTCCTTATTGAAAAAGGAAGAGATGACTCCCAGGTTGGGAGGGAGCATTGATGTGTTATTGATTGATGGACAGTCATTTTTCAGTTCGAAAAATGGTCCAGGATGAGCAGTTCCTTTCGAGATTCGGAAAGTGGTTTTAGATTTCTGACGGACATGCATTTTCCAGTTCGGAAAATGGTCCAGATCAAACGGTCATTTTCATAATGAAAATGGTTCGATGGTTTGTTGATGTACCGTAGACAGCGATTTCCCATTGTGGTTAACATGAGGAATGGTCTAGGGCAGTCTCTCTTCTTGAGGATTACTCAAGAAGACTGGCCTGCCTTGCCGGACAGCAATTTCCCATTGTGGTTAACATGGGGAATGGTTTGTTTTGGAGGTTGGTGCAGGACAGTCATTTCCTTAGGAAATGGTCCGGACAGTCATTCCTTAGGGCATATTCATTCTCTCCAGGTTGCACTTTGTTTAGTGCCGGAGGAATGGCCCAGGGTGGGGAATGCTCCAAATTCAACAATCAGGGACAGACATTCCTTAGGGCAGACTCATTTTCTCCATGTTACACTTTGTCTAGTGTCGAAGGAATGGCCCAGGGTGGGGAATGGTCCAGGCTCAGAAATCAGGACAGTTATTCTTCCTTGCTTGAGAAGAATAGTCCAGATAGCTCATCATTGATGTTTTACCTTTTGAGGGTAGATGCTCTTCCAAGATCTCACAGATGTGAGTGGAAGAATGGCCCAGATGATTCACTTTATATCATAACATTGTTTTTGTGCAGGTTGATATCAGATGATTGTTATGAAGACTATTTGTCTCTAGACAGTAGATGTATACTATTGTGGTGGATGTGTTCCACTGTTTGTGACTATACAGCACTGATCAAGTACCTGTGTGCTACTCGGTGTAGTAGTGTACCACTGGATTGTAGTTGTGTACTACTATGGATAGACATAGTTGTGTTCTATTGAATGATATTGTTTCGATTGCCTTGAAGACTATCATCAGTGTTGAAAATGATTATCAGCTAGATGGATGATCAATGGACAGAGATTGCCCAGACGGAAAATGGTTCAGGACATTTATTTTTCTAGGACATATGTCCAGATTAGAAGAATGGCTCTTGTGTCACTCTGTGGTGTGAGTGGATCTTGTGTCACTCTGTGGTGTGAGTGACTTATCCAGTATCATGTCTAATTACTCAGATAGAGTATGGTTTCGAGAGATGATGCAGGCGATGACACTGATGGTGATGATGGTGCTCATGATCTAGTCATGAGATAGTCTATACAACTATGTTGATCCTACCGGGTGAATGGTATGTTTGTGCTCAAGACCATTACCTGTAATACCTCCCTAGCTAGGAGGGAGTGTTAATATTATGGTAGTTGTGGAAGGTATTTACCTCCACGTGTAAACCTGACGAGAAAAGAATATTTCGGGAAGCAAGAAGAAACCCTAATGAGTTGGCTAATAACCCTAGAAGACAAGTTGGCTCAAGAGGATAATTGGTATTAGGTTATTAGCCTACAAGAGAAGAAGTCGGCCAGAAGAAATATTATATATTAAGTAAATAGATACACAGAATGAAAAGTCGGCCCAGGAAGTTAGCCAGAATTAGTATAAATACAGGAGGCCAGTCTTCATTCTGGCAAGCATTCTCAGAATTGTAGAGCATAACTTGTGCGCACTGCAGTTGCCCAATTTGTGCCCAAGTTTGGAGGAGAGTTGTCATTGCAGCTGCTGTAGCTAGCAGATTGTGTTTTGGCTTGGACTATCTCTTGGTTATGGTTTGGACTATCTGATCAGATCTTGTTTGGTGCATTATCCTTGGGGAAAGGTGCGCTACCCTTTGTTTGGCTATCTAGCCTAGGGTTTTCTTCCGAAGTGATTCTCTGTCAAGTTTAAGGTGCTTGGAGGGTGGCTTCGGTCTATGGTTGGGTGACAATAGTGATATTGTTGATGGTAAAACGAGCACATCCATTACATTCTAACATCTCCCAACCTGTCATGACCATTGTGAGGGTGTCTTGGCTTTCTTTGAACTTCTTCTTAAGAAATGGTAGCAGTTTGGAAGAGGTCTCAAGGTTCTTCTCCATCTCTACCATCCTCTTGTTGAACATTTGGACCTGCTTCTTCAACTACTCGTTCTCTTCTTGAAGTTGAGCATTGTTGGCCCTTAATTCTTCCAAAAAAAAATTGCTTGCTTTACCATGCTGTGGTTTGCAATATTTTTTTCAAAGTTTTTGAAGCTATCGCAGTCAAGGATACAACTGCTTAGATACCATCTGATCTGTAAACGAGGGACTTATAGCCCAATCTCTTCGCCAACATAGATCTTATGTGGAAATATGTGTATGATCTCTATCTTAGTCTTGGATAAAGGACTATGTCTTCTGAAAGGCTATTAAGCCTTTACTCCTCTACCTTGTACAATGACCTCTCTTGTTCTCCTAGTTGCAAGGGCTTCTCTCAATGTAGCATGCACGCAACAACTAGCCTAGAAATAACAACCAGGACAACAACAAACCATGTTTTGCAAACACTCTGAATCTAGTCACTAGATACCAATGTTATGTGTAGTGCGGCCTCTCCTTTTCTAATGGCTATAAGTCCTTCTCTTGGGTGAAACATGTATGCAATATCCAACTATAAACCCCTATTCTATGTCCCTCAACAAGCACATGAGGATGGAATGTTTGTTGGCTTTGAGGTGTCAGTGAAACCCTCCATACATAAATGGATACAACTAGCCTTTGTAGTTGACGTCCACTACTAACCAATCTACATCTTGGTCAATGCCACTAGGTTCCCTATATGTATTCAAGCCCAGTGGGAACAATAAACTAGCTCAAACAATTACTGAGTTAGTTAACAAGATAGTGAGAGATTCAATATGTGTTTGACCTAATCTATGGTATGCAATCACCATGGCTCTTTACACTGAAGGTTGGCACTGCATAGATGAAAACCCTCTGCTTCAGAAGCATCTCTCTCATACATTATATAAGAACCAAAGCACAATATTCAAAGTCCACATTACCCAAGCAACCATATACAAAATAAGTTTAGATGAAGACAACCCATATACAAAATAAATTTAGATGAACGCAACCAATATAGCCATGTACGTAAATGCTTTTCCACCTTGTGTCTTTTCTTTTCTCATTGTTTATTCATATTTGCAACACACCAATCACTTGGGACTCACTCTAGCCAACAAGAAGATAAATTTTCACACAACTCAAAGTTATGAAACAATACCCAATTATGGAAAGGGAACATACGGCTTGCCAATGAGATCGTCTGGTTTGAAATATGGTGTACGGATAACTAGAGAACAAATTATAGCTTTGAAGGGGTGCATACGACCTGCAAATTGAGGAATTGCAACCTATGGGAGATGGAATTTGCCCAGCAATGTCTAAAATCGCCCAGGTGGTGTGAAATCCACCGAGCAATGTCTAAAGACACACAAGCAATATGAAACCCACCCAACAATGTCTTAGAATGCCCAAGAATGCCAGAATTTGATCCAAGTAATTTGAAATCCTCCCAGTGATGAAGTTACGTCCTGTGGGGATGTGTATTTCCCAAGGAAAGAATAAACACCCAGCAATCAACTAGAATGTGGATCAGTGGGGGAGACCGATCCTTGGGGATGAAGAACACTCGGGAAATAAGCTAAATGCAGGCAGGTATAGGAGAAATTAGACCCAGGTGTATTTTCCCAAAGGTGAAATAAAACGTCCAGGCAAGACATAAATTGCCCAGGTAGAACCCAGTGGTCTAAACAAAGACAAAATAGCTAGATACCATGGAATGGAAATAGAAACTTAGGTAGAAAGAAGCAACAACTCTTTTTTTTCTATCGTAGATTCAACTCTTAGAGTAAATCCTATGGTGGCCATCACATAGCTTTTAGGATATCCATCTACTCATAAACTACAACAAGTGTGAATGAAAACTCCAACACTACAGAAATAAATGAAATCTAGGCTTACTAATGAACACAACAGCCATTAAAATCTTCACAGCATTCATTACAATGCACACAGTAGATAAATTAAAGCACATCCAGACATTATTTACCCTAGAACCCAAATGGGAAAACCATCTTTGAATGGGTTCAATATTTCATTTGGCTATCTCAGGTTACAATGTTGTTCACTTCTCTCAGTAATCAAAAAAACGCCCTTTGAAAGTGAAATTAATAAAACACCCTTTGAGACTGGAATTAATGAGAGAAATAGGGAAAACTAGGGTAATGGAAGGCCAATGGTTTCTCATTCCTTACTCTTTTTACTCATTTATTATTTTTTTCATTTCATTAAATTTTCAATTTTTTCTCATTTGTGTTATTCACTTTATATTTACAATTTAAATTGATTATATCTCATTAAAAAAAAATGAAAAGGGTCACTCTTTTCACTCATTTATTATTTTTTTCATTTCATTAAATTCTCAATTTTTTCTCATTTGTGTTATTCACTTTATATTTACAATTTAAATCCCCGGATGGGGTGACACAGGGCATTCCGGTGACACGAGGCTTAGCACTAAGCCCGGGCATAAATGCCGATGGCCGCCACCCACAAGTATGCATTTACGATGGTGGACGGCCATAGTTGTAGCCATACGATGGAGGGACTCCTCCCTCGCGCGACCATTTACGCCCACTGCGTACTCGGCATGATAGGGGTTAAAGGCGGACAGGTGACCTCGGCTTCTGGTTATGTGCTTTCCTATGAGCCCAGACAAAGCGGGACTGCTCCTGCCTCGGCTCTGCTCTTCTCTTGGATGCTCTGGTGCAGTCTTGCACTCCTCTTGTCCTGGCTCACCACCTTTTCGCTGCATCTTGGCAAGGATTTTCCGAGCAGTTTGTCTTTGCGTGGGCCGAGACAGAGTCGGTCTGCTCGTGCTCTGTACCTGCAACCGCTCTCGTCCTGGATTTTCAGCTTATCATTGCAACCGCTCTGTACTTTCATTCATTCCCCGGATACTATGGCTAGAAAACGAGGCAGGCCTCGTCGTGGCTCAGCCTGGAATGCCCACAAGGCGCAGCGGCGTCGGAAAGAGCAATTGGAACGCGCTCTGGCTTTGGCGACCTCCATGCTTCGGAAGAAGGCTCGGGCTGAGAAATTAGCGTTGCTCGCCACCATTGCAGAGTCGGGAGCTGGTTGTAGCAGAGAGGCCACGGTAACTAAACCGGGAGAAAGGCAGGAGGTTGGGACAGAGGATGCGTATCCAACCTGTTTCGTGGAGGAAGACCCGTTTATGGAGGACCTTTCGACTGCAGAGGAGCCCCACGCCATAGAGGCGACCCGCCGGGAGGAAAGCAAGCCCAATTTGGTTCAGGAAGAAGATTTCCCCGGCTGCATTGTTGAAGAAATTCCTTGGCCGGGTAATAACAGCCCTACCAGCCACGAAATGCAGGCAACTGGAGCAGGGTTGAATGTGGATAACATTCGCTCGGTGAGGAAGGCTGCAGGAGATGATGCGGAGCAGAGGGAATTCGAAGCTGGTAGCGACGTGGGTGGCGGTCTGCATGGCTCTCTCCTCCGTGCAGAGCACCTGGCCCTGGTGTTCGAGCTCCGAGGCCACATGTTAGACTTGGAGCATAGGGCCCTTCTCATGGGCCAGCGTCTGGACATGCTTCTCGACGCATATTCCAATGTTCCAGCTCAACGGAAGTGCCCCCTCTGCGCGCAGGCTTTTGCCATCCCGGCTGGGTCCATGTGGCAGACTGGAGACGGCGACAGGTCACCGGGTGCCTAGGTTTTTTATGCTCTCTTGGTTTTTAGTCTTTTCATGTTACTGTTTTATGTTCATTTGGACTATAGACATTTGTCCTGGTTTCCTCCGGGCAGGACAGATGCTACTATCTTTCCTGTTTTATCATACAACTGTTATTTGCTCTCCACTTATGCTGGTTTCCGGTAATCGACAGCATTTTTGGTGACTTAGACCCATGCCACTGTATATCTTGTCAAAGTTTTTTGTTAATCTAATATAGCAGGCTCTACCTTTTTTATTTAAAAAAAAAAAATATTTACAATTTAAATTAATTGTATCTCATAAAAAAAATGAAAAAGGATGCATGATCAGTATTACCTAACACCCCAATTTTAGATTTCATGATCAAACCCTAAGTTGCATTGAAAATCGAGATTTTGTCATATCTTTGAAATTGTCCACCCAACAATGTCTCAAAATGCCCAAGCATGCAAGAATTTGATCCACGTAATCTCAAATCCACCAAAAAATGAAGTTACATCATGTGGGGGATGCATACAACCCAAGGAAAGAGTAAACACTTAATAAACAAATAGAATGCATATTAGAGGAGAAAACTCATAATAGAGGAGAAGAACGACCCCACGATGACGAACACTCAGGAAACAAGCTAAATGTAGCCAGGTACGAGAGAAATTCGACCCAAGTAAATGTATTTTCCTAGAGGTGAATTAAAATGTCCAATCAAGACATAAATTTCCCAAGTACAACGCAATGGTCTAAAGAGCGAGAAAATAGTTATATACCATAGAATGGAAATAGCAACTTAGGTAGAGAGAAGAAATAGCTCTCTTTTTTCAACCATAGATTCAATTCTTAGAGTAAATCTTATGGTGACCATCACATAGTTGTTAGGATATCCATTTACTCATAAACTACAGCAAGTGTGAATGAAAACTCCAACACTACAGAGATAAATGAAATCTCAACTCACTAACGAACACAACAGCCATTAAAATATTTAGAGCATCCATTAAAATGCACACAATAGATAAATTAAAACACATGGAGAAATTATTTACCTTGAAACCTAAATGGAAAAACTAGCTTTGAATGGGTTCTCATTTTTTCTCTTTTATATTGTTTACTTTACATTTACAATGTTTGCATGACCCTCATAAATTATCGAATTGTCTTGCATGTATTGATTCTTACCCATTCATCAGTTCGAATCCATTTTGGAACACACATCCCCATTGAGAAGCTTTTTGGCCTCCAAAATCTCAAGAAAACCAATATGGATCAGTGTGCCTTCTATCTGCTTCTCTAGAACATGGCTTTGACTCTAGCTCTTGGAAACAACTCTATCTCTAGCTCATAGCTCTAGCTATTAGATCTTATCTTTCGCTATGGCTCTGGATTTGGTTTCTAGCTCACTTGTTCAGATGGAAGAATCATTCTCACTAACTTTAAATTCTGAGCAATCTCTAGATCCAAACTGTGGAGTCAACATCCATTCTTATCTCCCTCTATGCCTTGGATATAGTCCATATTGGCAGTAATGAATCCCAATTTGAATGTTGGTCTTCTTGTTCAATGCGACCTTAGCATAATTCCATCACATAACAACTCGTGAAGAGGAAGTGTGGTTGTCTTCTTCAGATAGGATTGGTTGCTTCCTGACATGGAAACCCCTCTCTAGTGCTTGCACATACTTACAAGCACACCATGGAGTTCTCAAGAACTCCTCTAAGTTCATTGATCTCCATGCACCAATCTCCAACAAAACTCCAAGATGGGATTCTTCGGATGCAATACTAGAAACAAGGATTGGATTGTGGTTGCCTTTGGCATCAACTTGTTCTCCATCTTGTTGGTTTCACTAACCTCCTCTACAGTTATAGTTCCTTGGCTAGATTCGGCTCTTTGGACTGCAGGAATCTTTTCATCTTCCTCAATTTTCACTCTCCATAGTACCCTTTTCCTAGTTGTGTGGTTTATGGGGTAAATCTTTGGATGAAGTCGCCAACACTTGTCTTCCTAGTGACCACTCAAATTGTAGTAGTGGAAAAAATTCTCATTGCTGCTACAAGGACTTCCTAACATACTCAACCTCTCCATGTGCCTTTGAGTTTGTTGTTGGATTGGAGAAGCATTATTGTCATTCTTCCTCTGAAAGCAATCTAGCTTGAGGCATGTTTCTTTCTACTCCCAGCAGGCTACCTCATAATGGTCTTTCTTTCCATAGAAGGAGCATACCTTCACATACCAACAATTGACAACAATATGACCCCTCCTCTTGCAGCAGTGACAAACAAGGAATGTCTTGTTTAATAAAGACCCCTTGGTCTTCTTATTCTTCTTTCCCTAGCTGATCTTATTTTTACTTTCTCTTACTGCAGGTGTAGGTTGAGCATGTGAACCCTTCCCATCATTGATCTTCTTCAATCCACCACAAGAAGGCTGAAGTGGTAGTGGGCTTCCACCTTCACTTACCATTGTTTATCCTTCTCCTAATGAGTAGGCCAACTCCAACATCTATTTATCCTTTACAAGAATGGTCTTCATGGTTATGGGTTTTTCCATTCTTTCATCAAATCCTAGGCCTTCATGCTTGACCCATGGTGTGGCTACAATGGGGCTCAAGATTCCTTGTCCTGTCTTTCATATCCCCTTTCGATCATATCCCATCTACCTTAAAAGTTTGGAACCAATGCCTCTCGTATTCTTTTCAAATTCACCAAGCTTCTCTTGCGAATTGTCCATGAAAGATGAACTTTCCAAAGGGCTCTCGGTCATGGTGTTGGCTTCTATAGTGGAAATGGAAGTTGGCCCTACTTCTCAGTGCTCTTGGACAGATGCTTGGAGACTTAACAAGGCCTCCTCTTTATCTTACAACTCTTGTTGCAACTAAGCCACCATCTGCATGAGCCTATCCTCTTGCTAGCCATCCAACTGAATGACCTTTTCTCCCAAGTGTACCAGTTGCACTTTATGCTTCTCTCAATATATCATGGCCGTTATGAGGGTGTCTTGGATTTCTTTGAACTTATTATTAAGAAATGATAGCAGTTTGGAAGAGGTCTCAAGGTGCTTCTCCATCGATGCCATCATCTGGTTGAACATCTAGACCTGTTTCTTCAACTACTCGTTCTCTTCTCGAAGTTGAGCATTGTTGGCCCTTAAGTCTTCCAAAAAAAAATTGTTTCCTTTACCCATGATGAGGTTTGCAATATTTTGTTCAAAGTTTTGGTAGTGATCATAGTCAAGGATGCAACTGTTTAGATACCATCTGATCTGTAAACGGGGGACTTATAGCCCAATCGCTTCACCAACATGGATCCTATGTGGAAATATGTGTCTGATATCTATCTCAGTCTTGGATAGAGGACTATGTCTTTTGAAAGGCTACTAAGCCTCTACTCCTCTACCTTGTACAATGGCCTCTCTTGTTCTCCTAGTTGCAAGGCGTTCTCTAAATATAGCTTGCATGCAACAACTAGCCTATAAATAACAACCATGACAATAACAAACAATGTTTTGCAAACACTCTAAATCTAGTCATCAGATACCAATGTTATGTGTGTCTTATGTTCTTAGTGTTAGAATATAATGGATGTGCTCATTTGACCATAGACAATATCACTATTGTCACCCAACCATAGGTTGAAGCCACCCCCGAGCACCTTAACCTTGATAGAGAATCATTCCGAAAGAAAACCCTAGGCTAGATAGCCTAAACAAGATATCACACCTCTCTCCAAGGATAGTGCACCAAGCAAGAATAGTAGAAACTGATTAGAAAGTCCAAACCCAAAGAAGACTGAAACTATAGACTGGCGGCAGCAGCTTCTCCAGAACTTGCCCACAAAACTGCCCAACTGCAGTGCACACAAGTGTGCTACTATAGTTCTGAGAATGTCTGGCCAAAATGAAGACTGGCCTCCTATATTTATAGTATTTCTGGCAGACTGCCTGGGCTGACTTCTCATTATGGGTACTAATTATTTAGTATATAATATTTTATTTAGCCGACTTCTTCTCTTAGAGGCTAATAACCTAATACAAGTCATTCTCTTGAGCCAAATTGTCTTCTAGGGTTATTATCCAACTAGTTAGGGTTTCTTCTTGCTTCCCATAATATTCTATTATCATCAAGTTTACATGTGGAGGTAAATACCTCCCGCAACTACCATAATATCAACACTCCCTCCTAGCTAGGGAGGTATTGAAGGTAATGGTCTTGAGCACAAACATACCATTCACCCGGTAGCATCAACATAGTCGTATAGACTATAGCATGATTAGATCATGAGAATCATCATCACTATCAGTGTCATCAACTGCATCATCTCTCAAAACCATACTTCATCTGAGTAATCAGACATGATGTTGGATAAGTCACTCACTCCACAGAGTGACACGGGAACCATTCTTCTAATATGGACATGTGTCCTAGAAGAATAAATGTCCTGGACCATTTTCATTCTGAGGAATCTTTGTCCATTGATCATTCATCTAACTGATAATCATTTCCAACACTACTAATAGTTTTCAAGGCGATCGGAACAATGTCATTCAATAGAACACAACTATGTCTATCCATAGTAGCACATAACTACAATCCAGTGGTACATTTCCACACCAAGTAGCACACAGATACTTGATCAGTGACATATAGTCACAATCAGTGGAACACATCCACTACAGTAGTATAACTCTATTGTCTGGAGACATACAGTCTCCATAACAATCATATCATCAACCTGCACAGAAAACATTGTTATGATATATAAACTAAATCATATGGGCCATTCTTCCACTCACATCTATGAGATCTAGAAGAGCATCTGCCCTCAGAAGGTAAAAAATCAATGATGAGTTGTCTGGACTATTCTTCTCAAGCAAGGAAGAATAATTGTCCCGATTTTTAAGCCTGGACCATTCACCTATCCGAGCCATTCCTCCGGTACTAAACAAAGTGCAACCTGGAGAGAATGATTTTGTCCTAAGGAATGTCTGTCCCTAATTACTTAACCTAGACCATTCACCTATCTGGTCCATTCCTCCGGCACTAAACAAAGTGCAACCTGGAGATAATGAATCTTCCCTAGGGAATGATTGTCCGGACCATTTCCTAAGGAAATGACTGTCCTGCACCAACCTCCAAAACAGACGATTCTTCGAAACTACTCACGACTGTGAGCTTCGAAAGAATTATTGTCCAGCGAGGCAGACCAGTCTTCTTGACCACTACTGAGAGTGACCGTCAAGAAGAGAGATTGTCCTATACCATTCCCTATGTTAACCACAAGGGGAATCGTTGTCTATGGTACATCAGCAATCCATCGAACCATTTTCATTACGAAAATGATCGTTCGATCTGGACCATTCTTCGAATTGGAAAATGCATGTCTGTCATAAATCTCAAACCACTTTCCGAACTAGAAAGGAACTTCTCATCCTGGACCATTTTTTAAAATTGAAAAATGATTGTCCATAGATCAATAATGCATCAGTGCTCCCTCCCAACCTGGGAGTCATCTCTTCCTTTTTCAATAAGGAAGTCATCTCCACGAGCTCCAGATTGAGTATGCAAAACTCTTTCTTCTTGGATAGAGGCTTTACCAAAATGTCTGCTTATTTTCTCATCTGTGGAGATATATATTGGAGAATCAATTTCTCTTTTATGGACTTCATCACGGAGAATGTAATGCTTGATCTCAATGTACTTCGGTCTTTCGGGAACATTGGTTTTATGGAGGCTTCATATATCTCTGATCATTACAGTATATCATATTTGAATTCATCTCTTTTGTTTCCTGCTAGCTCATAACATTGTGGCAGGGCTCAAACTGGAACATATCCATGTGGCAATTCTTCTGTCATCATGAGAGTTTGTCATGGATTAGCAATCCACCATTCTGGACTTCTGAGTAACCATTTTGATACAATATCTTTGTTACAGAAATCTTTTCACCACGCTTATGTTGTGCATTGGAGGTTCTCCACCAAGTTGTATTCTTTCATCTGCATTACAAGGTTCTCTTTCTGGTATACCTCAAAGCCTTGAGGTTGCTCTTCATACGTTATTTTTTCAATTATTCTGGAGAATAGTCTTTGCATTCATCTGATGTAAACTCCAAACCATGGATATTGTGGATGATATAATGGCTCATGTAGAGGTATATCTAGTTTACTGGAACAAACAATAATCATAGTCTTCTCCCTCCATCTGGGAGAACCTATAGTTCTGGATCTCACAATGCTTTCATTCATAAGTCTTCCATACACTGTTCTTCATCACAACTTTTAGTTCCTCTGCTTGATTGCTTTTAGTGGGTTCATATCAGGGTGGTAATATTGAAATTCTCAATACAATGACTGGTTGTTCTGGCTTTTCTTTCTTTCTTGGAATCTTCATGTTCTTCCTCATGTTTCTCTTTATCTCTTGGGTCCATGGAATTTTCTATAGATTCCATGCTCTGAAGATTCCAACTTCTTCCTTTAATCATAGGATGATGGATGTGGATGGACAATCAGGGATACTTTAAGGCTTCTTTTCGAAGAAGGCTTCTTCTAAAGTCAAACTGAACACGTATTGTTTTCCATGGCTGCTACCATGGATATATACTTCATCATCTTCAATGGATCATAGGATTAGCTCCCTCCTAATCCTTGACTCATGTATGAATGCATGTTATTCTTTTGGAATATATAATCTGCTCCCTCAATCTAACAGAGTCGATGCTTCCATCTGCATCCTTATTGCCTTCTGCAAAGTGTCAAAAACTTTTTTCCAATTTCCTCTTGATTGTTGACTTCTTTCTGTCTTTACTTCTTCTAGGTTTCTTCAAGATTGATTCTGATTTTAGCTTATCTTGTTGTTGTTACTTATGTAATAGCTTCCACATGAATTGTTACCAGGGGTTGTCGATGTACTTCATCCTTTCATATGGGTTGCCTTGTCTTATAGTCATTGTGATAGCAATCCTTATCTTGTTGTTCTTCCATAGGTATAGTTTCAATTTGAACATGTTATCTTCTAAGAAATGGATATGCAAGATATGTACAGAAGATATGGTATATACAAGAACTATGAAGAGTATTGTTACCTTGTCTTAGAAGAAGAAGTCTATTTTGTCCTGCTTGGATTTCTTTGAGGGTTCCCTTTCTTCGGCAACTGATGCTTCGTGTGTTTCCTTCCTTTTCTTTAACTTGGGACAATGATTCTTGTAGTGACCATACTTTCGACAATTGAAGCATTTTATTCTTGACATATCTTTCTCTTGATTTGGTTTCTTCCTAGAGCCAAACTTCTTCTTGTTCCTGAAATCCTTGAACCTTGTTGTGAAGGCTTGATCATCGTACTTCTTTTGGGGTTTATCTTTTGCACTGATCCTTGATTCTTCTTGTGTACAACAATTCCAAAGTTCTTCAAATGTAGGATACTCCCTTGTGTTCATGCTTCCGGCAAATGCATCCCATGTCTTGGGAAGACCGTTGAGTACTATATTTACCATTTTCTTCTCTGAAATGATCTCTTTGATGGCTTGTAGTTGATCTCTTAACTGAGAGATCCTCACAAAGTATGATGTTATGATGTCATCATCATTCATCTTCATGTGACGAAGCTCATTCTTCAGACTCGTTACTAGTCCAATGTTTCTGACTGAGAAGAGGTTTGTTAGGGCATCATACATCTTCTTAGATGAGTCAAGATGGGAGATGTAGGGTATCAAGTGGTCTTTTACAGAGTCCACTATGATACTCATGGCATTGATGTCACTGTCTTTGAACTTCTCCATAACTGCAACATTATGTGGTTCCTTCTCTTTTCCTTCTTCAAACTCTGGTTCCACGATCTTTCCTTTCACGATATCCAGCACTTTATTCTTGGCAAGGATGAGGTCAATCCTTGTCTTCCATGCTATGAATTTATAAGCCCCATCTAACTTGTTTTCTGACTTCATAGAGTAAGTCATGGTTGCTTTAAATTGGTCAACCCTAGATTTGACCAAAAACTCAAACTTGATGTCTTGGCTTGCTGAGAGTACCAGGAGATGCGCTAGGCTAGGGTGCACTAGTCTATCCATAAATTAGGTCAATCCCTTCACTTAAGGTGCCTCAACGATAGGATTAGGGTTTCTACAACTGCACCTACTAGTAACTCTAGCGGCAGTGCTTTAGTAACTGCTCCTGCTAGAAACCCTAGCGGCAGTTCTTCAACGAGCTTAGTATCCTTATGGCTATGATCCCTTCCAGTGGTTAGACTAAATGAAGGAAATGTGGGCCCATAACCTATTAGAATATAATGGATGTGCTTGTTTAACCATAGACAATGTCACTATTGTCACCCAACCATAGGCCGAAGCGACCCCCGAGCACCTTAACCTTGACAGAGAATCATTTTGGAAGAAAACCCTAGGCTAGATAGCCTAAACAAGATAGTGCACCTCTCTCCAAGGATAGCGCACCAAGCAAGAATAGAAGAAACTGATAAAAAAATTCAAACCCAGAGAAGACCGAAAATATAGACTAGCGGCAGCAACTTCTCTAGAACTTGCACACAAAATTGCCCAACTGCAGTGCCCACAAGTGTGCTACTGCAGTTCTAAGAATGCTTGTCCAGAATGAAGACTAGCCTCCTATATTTATAGTATTTCTGGCAGATTGCCTAGGATGACTTCTCATTCTGGGTACTAATTCTTTAGTATAAAATATTTCCTTTAGCCGATTTCTTCTCTTGGAGGCTAATAACCTAATACAAGTCATTCTCTTGAGTCGACTTGTCTTCTAGGGTTATTAGCCAACTAGTTAGGGTTTCTTCTTGCTTCCCAAAATATTCTATTCTCGTCAAGTTTACATGTGGAGGTAAATACCTCCCGCAGCTACCATAATATCAACACCTAGTGTTGCCTCTACTCTTCTAATGGCTAGAACTCCTTCTCTTGAGTGAAACATGTATGCAATAGCCAATTGTAAACCCCTATGCTATATCCCTCAACAAGCACATGAGGATGGAATTTTTGTTGGTTTTGAGGTGCCAATGAAACCCTCCATACATAAATGGATGCAACCAGCCTCTATAGCTGACGTCCACTAGTATCCAATCTACATCTTGGTTAATTCCACTAGGTTCCTTATATGTATTCAATCCTAGTGGGGACAATGCACTAGCTCAAACGATTCTCAAGTTAGTTAACAAGGAAAAGAGAGATTTAATATGTGTTTGACCTATTCTATGGTATGCAATCACCATGTTTCTTTACACTGAAGGTTGGAACTGCATAGATGAAAACCCTCTGATTGAGAAGCATCTCTCTCATACATTGTATAAGAACCAAAGAACAATATTCAAAGGCCACATTACCCAAACAAAGATATACCAAATAGGCTTAGATGAAGAAAACCAATATAGTTATGTACATGAATGCTTTTGCACCTTGTGTCTTTTGTTTTCTCATTGATTGCTCATATTTGCTACACACCAATCACTTGGGACTCACTCCAGCCAACAAGAAGATAAATTTTCACACAACTCAAAGCTATGAAACAATACCCAATTATCGAAAGAGAACATAAATCTTGCCAATGAGATTGTATGGTTTGAAAAATGGTGTATGGCTAACCAAAGAACAAATTTTATCTTTGAAGGGGTGCATACGGCCTGCAAATTGAGGAATTGCAACCTATGGGAGATAGAATATGCCCAGCAATGTCGAAAATCGCCTAAGTGGTGTGAAATCCACCCAACAATGTCTAAAAATGCCCAGGCAACATGAAACCCACCCAACAATGTCTCAGAATTCCCAAGCATGCGAGAATTCGATCCAAGTAATCTGAAATCCACCCAGCAATGAAGTTACATCATGTGGGGGATGTGTATTTCCCAAGGAAAGAATAAACACCCAGCAATCAACTAGAACGTGGATCAGTGGGGGAGACCAACCCTTGGGGATGAAGAACACTTAGGAAATAATCTAAATGTGGACATGTATAGGATAAATTAAACCCAGGTGTGTTTGCCAAAAGGTGAATTAAAACATCCAGGCAAGACATAAATTGCCCAGGTAGAACCCAACGGTCTAAATAGAGAAAAAATAGCTAGATTCCATGGAATGGAAATAGTAACTTAGGTAGAAAGAAGCAAAAACTCTTTTTTTTCAATCATACATTCAATTCTCAAAGTAAATCCTATGGTGGCCATCACATAGCTTTTAGGATATTCATTTACTCATAAACTACATCAAGTGTGAATGAAAACTCCAACACTACAGAGATAAATTAAATCCTATCTCATTAACGAACACAACATCCATTAAAATATTTAGAGCATCCATCAAAATGCACGTAGTAGATAAATTAAAGCACATGGAGACATTATTTACCCTAGAACCCAAATGGGAAAACCATCTTTGAATGGGCTCAACATTGTATTCGTCTATCTCAAGTTACATTGTTGTTCATCCTTCTCTTTGTAGTCAAAAAAACACCTTTTGTTTCCCATTCCTCACTCTTTTCTCATATCAATTCGGATCCATTTAAGATAAAATGTTTACTTGGCGTCTACAAAAGAAATATGAGGTATTTAGTAAATTTTAAGAGTTTAATGCTCTTGTATAAAACTAAATAGAGAAGAAAATAAATGTGTTAATAATAGATAATGTTCGAGAGTTCTACAAAAATGAGTTTGAGGAATTATGTAAGAAGTGCATAATAGCAAGGCAAAAGACTTCTCCATACACATCTCAATAGAATGGAGATGCAAAAAGAATGAACATGACAATGATGGAAAAGACAAGAATTATGTTTAGTGATGTAGAGTTATCACGTGAATTCTAGGGCGGAAGTAATAGGCATTGTATGTTACTTGTTGATCAATCATCTACATCAACGCTAGTTTACAAAACTCGGCATGTGGCATGGACTGATAAAAAACCTTTCTTAAGAATCTTGAAATTGTTGGTTGTGATGTTTATGTGCATGTTCCAAGGGAAAATAGGAGTAAGTTGGATCATCAAGATCAAAAATGTATATGTATTGGTTATAAAGATGGTATAAAAGGTTATAAACATTGGAACCCAATAAAAAAGAAGATTGTTTACATTTGAGATGTAGTGTTTAGAGAGGTTAAAATTGTTCCAAAATGAAAATTCCAACCAATGGAAGAAGAACCAGAGACAATACAGTTTGATTTGGAGGATGAAGAATCTAAATCAACTGAAGAAAACGAACCAAAAGAGGGAGATCAATTTAGGAAAGAAGGCAACCAAAAATGTATACCCCACTTGATTTTTGTTCTAGTTTTGTTCTATCAAATATTGATGATGATCCTAGAATTGTTAAGGAGGAAATGGATTCAAAGGATAGTAAGCTCTAGAAGAAGGTGTTAGTGTTCTTTCCCAATGCATTAATTTTTTATGCAGCCAACTAGTGTTAGTTGTAAGCTTACATAGGCATCCTTATATGCCCAGTTGTGATAGTTATCCCTTTGCTAAAGTTGGGTTTCTTCTATTATTATATTTAGAAGACATTTTCTTGTATTGTATTCACAACATATCTAATAGATCAAATGCATTCTCTCTTGTAGAAAGTTTTCTTTTGGTTTTGTAGTAGTTTTTGTGTTCTTCGAATATTCTTTTAAATGTCTTCATGGTATCAGAGCAATCTCTACAAACCCCTTCTTATTTTTTCTGAGATATAATTGCAAGCTATGTGATCTCCAATTCAGATCAAATCAAAGAGGAGCGAGCTATTTTTTGTCTATTTGTGCCTCATTTCCCAGATCGAGACTTAAGGCTCGGCCCAAGGCTTATGCCCTCCCCTCCATGCATCTATGGGCATATATAATTGTCATATTCGTGTTCTTCTACGCATTCGACTATATGAATCTCACAGTAGCACATGGTATTGGATCTACACATGTACACTTAGGTTATTTATGTAAACAATTCTTCTTCAGTATTAAAAATAAAGGATGTATTAACACGATATAGGTGCATATAAAAGGTGTTGTAGAAACTGGTGGCTAAGATATGGAGGGATTAGTAACATAGGAAAATTGAATTTCTTTGGAAATCCTTGGTATTAAAATTTGAATGAAAACTACTACTGAGAATTGAAATTTATTTATCCTGCATTGGTGTGCACAAATATTCAAGAATAGAGCAATCATTATTCCAAGGTTGCATGCCTCATTTGGTCTAAAAATATAATAGCTCGGATGTCTTATGGGAGTGGCTCTTTACTATTCATTGGTGAGGATGACACTCATCCACATCAACACATCATCCATCTCAACTAGAGCATACCTCAAGTGCATCATCTCAACTAGAGCATACCTCTTCCTTTAGATCATAGCAATATGTGGCCTCTCTCACGAAGCACAATGATTGCACATTTCATATTTGTATGGTATTCCATTTCCCAATGTTTTTTTGGGGGAACAACTTTTTTGCAAATAATAATTAAAACAAAATTTAAAAGCATATTTGATTTCATACAAATGTGGCCCATTGGAATATGAATATCATCTATTTGATTACATGGTAGCGCATTGTTTGAGTTTATATCAAAACAAATTTGGCATTCCACTGACACAATTCTTGTGTTTTTATTTTTGTATTCTCTATTGATAAAATAGAGGAATCAAGGACTATTGAGTTCCTAACTCCCCATAATTATCACACATGGAAACTCAAGATGAAAATGTTGTTGCAATCTAAAGGGCTTTGAAAAATGTTAGTTGAGGCTCAACCAGTTTTTACCAAGCATATTGTGAGATTTTCCTATCAAAACAAACTTGATGAATCCATGGGTTCGATTGGCTTGCATGTTTCATATAGTTTGTTGTTTCATATTGTTGAATGTAAAGTCCAAAAGCAATTTGGGACAAGTTGGCTTCCTTATTTGGTAAGGTCAATGAATTTCAAGTCTTACAGTTGGAGGTAGAATTGTCATTGCCTGTTCCTAATGAGAAAGCATCCATTGAATATTATCTTTCCAAGTTCAGGTTACTAGTGGCACATCTGAAAGGATGTGGAAAAACTAAAACAGATAACGAGTGTATTTTCTTGATTTTATCCAAGCTAAAAGGTACTTTTTGGGTATTTTCTTCTATGTTTTTCTCTATTATGGATGAACTTGGAGATGACTTTAAAATTCCCTCTTTTGAGTTTTTATGTGAGCATATTACTAGGGAATAGTCTAAGCTTATGCAATTAGATGCTCTTTCTAGCTCTAAGAATCAATCTCTTGTAACTCATACCTCCAAAGGTAAGCACAAAAATCGGTATAAACGGAAGAAATATTACGCTCAAGGAGTCTCCCTCCAAGCCTTAGAAAAAAATAAAATGTTTTCCTCCACTTTACAATTCTAGTCAGTCTTCCTTGAGGATAACGAAAAAAAAGTCAAGTGAAACCTGCAGTTTTTAGGGCGGACTTGGGCATGTTGAATCCAAATGTTGGTTGAAACTAGAATATTTGAATCAACCCATGTCAAAACACAAAATTTCATTGCCCAAACCTTCTTCATATGGTAAAGGGCATGTTTTATCTATTCAATATTTATATGCACCTTCAAATAGTTGGATACTTGATTATGGTGCATCACATCATATGACTCATTCTCATGATTTGTTGTCTTCCACATCCAATTATATCATTTTTCATATTGCAATTGGAGACTCTACACAGCTTGATGTTTTAGAATCAATCATTGTGCAATTATATGATGGGTGTACCAATTATGTTCTTCTTTCTCCTGACATGTCTAACAATATACTCTCTATCTATTGGATATGTCATTCTAGTGATGGGAATATAGTGCAGTTTTCTCCTAATGATGTAGTCATTCAAGAACTATAGAATCCAAACATCATTGTCGATCTGGAAGAGTTTATTATAGTTCTCGATTGTATAGGTTTTCTTGTTTTGAGACTTCCTCTCATTCCTCTTTCTTTGTACATGATGATTCTCTAAGTAGAATTTGGCATGAAATATTTGGTCATTTAAACTACAGGTATTTGTGACAGTTTAGCATACAAAAAAAATTTATTAGTCTTCCAAAAGTTTCTTGCACTGATGGAATTTTTCTAGGTTGTGTTCTTGGAAAACAACATCAAGATCATTTTCCTAAAGGCAAGACCTTATGTGCTATTGCACCGCTTGAGTTTGTACATAGTGATCTCATGTCATTTTTGGCTCATGAATTTTCAAGGGCTGAGTATGCACTCACTTTTATTGATGACTTCTATCATTTCTCTTGGGTGTACTTTCTTAAGTACAAGAGTGAGGTATTTTCTACTTTTAAGACCTTGAAGGCTTTTGTTGAGAAGCAGTCCTTACTTTCTATCAAGAAAATATGCACAGATAATGGGGGGGAGTATGTCAATCAAGCATTCAAGGATTTTTGTAGAGAACATGGAATTCAGCATGAGCACTCTATTCCCTAAACCCCTCAGAAAAATGGTGTTTTTGAAAGAATCAGACACTAAAAGAGATGGAAAATTGCATGATTCAATCCAAGAATACGACACCTTATTTATGGGTTGAAGCAGTGAATTGTGCCAATAACATTCAGAATCAGATGTCTCATAGAGCATTGCTACATATGACTCTAGAGGAAGCTTGGATCCATGTTAATCTTGATGTCTCTACTTTTAGGGTATTTTGTAGTCCATCGTGGGCCTTAATTCCTTATGAAAAGCACAAAGCTACGAAGAAGAAGAGTCAACCAGTGATATTTGTTGGTTATTGTGAGGATATGAAAGCATATGGGTTATTTGATCCTATTTCTAAAGATATTTTGTTTTGAAGGGCTGTCAATTTTGATGAGCACTTCAAACCCATATTGTCTCCTACTCCTCCCACAAATTATCATGTTGGAAATGATGCAAATCATGGCGAAAAAAAAAATTGTATAACAAGAAGATGATGAACATTTTGAAGATGAAAATCAGCCAGAAGAAAATCTTCCATCAACACCAACAGAACATGAGCATCGTAAACAGGAACAACTAGATCCATAATAACATTTAAGGCGTATATTTCATGACTGAAAGAGGCCTGACAAGTATGGCTATGAGACAATTGATTTTCAGTTACCTTACCGTTGACCCTCACCATACTCAATCACAATAAAATGGTGTCTCCTTTTTGTTGGAATGTGTTACTTTGGAAGGTAGTGATGTCTAGTGTTATGTTGGAAGAAGTTGTAATCTTATGTAAAAGAGTTATCCCACATTCATCATGGAGTAAAACACTCTTGTTATCATTAATTATATAAAGAGTTGAAATTACATTTTTCCCACATGTATTATTGGGATGTAATTCCTCCATATCTCTTGGTATATAATAAAGGTAAGAGAGACCCATGAGATACATGTTGAAAAAGTATTATCTTTGTAAAGGTAAATAATTTGTGGAGATGCTCTCAAGTGTAATATTGGACATTTTTGAAGAACAAAGAAGACAATACCCTCCCATGGATGTTTCCCCACATTGGGGTTTTACAACGTATATCTAGTATACTAATTTTTGCTTGTCTCTTTCTTATTATGATTAAATGTTGTTGTTATATGGATAGGAGGATAGTCTAGTAAGGTTATTTTGTTTACTGTTGTTGTATGTTTATTCATATGTCTCAATATTTTAACATGGTATCACAGCAGGTTACTATATTATATATCTTTTAGTAATTTTTTACACAACAATATTTTCTTCAAATTGTTTCGGGTTGTCCTTATTTGTAGTCGTGTCGTCAAATCTAGTAGCCATTAAGGCTTATCTTTAGATATGGGAATTTTTTTACAAGATTGATATTGTTTTTTAGATATGATCTCACCATTGTCTCCGAGACAAAGGAATCGGCTAAGATTGACTTTTTGTTCATTAAATTTGGCTTTTGTTTTCCTAGATTTGGAATAATTTGCCTAAGCCTAGCCTAGGGAATTTAGTTTTTTTTTATCCTAAATTTTTTTTGGCATTTTTTAGGTTTGGTGGTTTACCGAACCTATTATTTTTACCATGCCTAGTTTTTTTTTCCAAACCTAGCCATTTCTTCCGAAGCTGATAACTTTTCATCAGTGAGGTCATTTTAGCTGATTTTTTCCCTTATGCTCGATTTTTTTTTATCTATACAACTGTGTTGGTATCCCTCCTCCCTGTTGCTCATACCAATCATATGACCTTTTTTTTCCGTACGATCACATTTTTTATCCAAATCCAATGTACGACTGCATTTTTTAGCATTTTTGCAAGTTGATTTTTTTATTGGAAGGATCAATTAGTTGCTTCAAAAGTCAATTTATTGTTTTCAACGGTTGACTTGTTTCTTGAAGAGGTCGGTTTCTCTATTGGGGAACCGTACAGCCATTTTTGCTTCCAGTGAAATGTACAACCGCATTTTGCAGCATACATACCTTTTTTCTTCAACGACAACATATTTCCTTGGCAATTGATTTCTCTCTCTTTTCTCATATCTAAGGTAATTTACTTCCATATTCCTCACAGGCAAGAACAAATTTAAATTTATTCGTCTTTTCTTCTAGTCACAAGCTTCTTGTCTTTGTTTTCATTAGAGTTTAGTTTCTTGTTTTATTCATCATAATGTCTTCAGAATTAGCTTTTGTTCCTGAGTTAGTGGGTCCTAACTATATTCCATGGAAGAGAAACATGATTGATATTCTTGGGAGTAAGAATCTATGGCGGTTAGTTAATTGTGAACATAAAAAACATAAAAATTATAAAGACTTGGTTATATGGGAAGAATGATGTGATCAAACAAGAGAACTTGTTGGTCGAATGGTTTCAAATAGTCTTCAGGTACATATTGATGTTGAAGATAGTCCAATTGAGGTATGGAAAACTTTAGCTTCTTTATTTGATAAATCAGATGGTGTATCTGCTTACTACCTTGAAAATAAAATCCATGAGTTAGATCCTAAATATTTTGAAAGGATTGAATCATTTCTTGCTGAACTGGAAACCCTAAATGAAACATTAAATAATTGTGGCAAAGTTTACAAGAAAATTGATACAGCCCCAGTAATTCTTGTAGAACAAAAATTGTCTTCTTCTTTTGATATGTTCATCCAAACTAGGCATAGATCAATTGAAATGTTTAAAGGATCTATGACACCTAGATTTGAATATTTTTGTAAAAGTTTCATTAATGAGCAAGAAAGGTTGATTTCTTTAGGTCAATTAACTTCTAATAAATCTCTAATGGCACATAATAAAAAGAATCTTGATAAAGTTTTTAATAAAAATCCTAAATCACATACTAAAGGATCTTCCCAACACTCTTCTAATTATGCTTGCGATGATGCTAGTAAAAATAAAGTGTTTAATCCTTGTAAGTAATGTGGAAAAACCAACCACCCTGAAAAATATTTGCTTTAAAAGGAGATGTGAACTTGCTAAAGCCAAAAATAAATCCTTCGTTGAACAGTAGGTTGTTCTTTGTGCCTATTTTGTTCAACCAAATAATTCTTCTTTTTTTGTAGAATGGATTATGGATTCTTATGATTCTAACCATATGTCTAGTATTGCTTCATTGTTTCCTTCTTATGACACTCACAAGAACACATCACGGAAAGTTTATAATGGTGATGGTAAACAAATTTCAGTAGTAGGTTCTTGTAATGTTAAAGTTCCTAAGGATACAATAGGAAGATGTTTTTCATGTTCATGGCATTCCCATGAATTTGCTTTCTATTTATTGTGTCTATCAAAAAAGTATTAAGTTTGAATCATGGCCAGATAAATATGTTCTTAAAGACATCAAACATAACTTCAAAGTGTTTTCTTATGGTCCTATTGATTATAATTTTGGTTTATATAAATTTACAAAATTTCATTCAACTAAAAATCAACCATTTTATTCATAGGTTGCTCATGTTGATGAACAAATTAAATTATGGCATGACAAATTAGGTCACTTGAATTATGGTAAAACGCAAATGTTATATAAAATGGTACTTGGATTACCTTCAATTTCTTCCACTAAAGGTGTTTGTGAAGGTTGTGTTCTTGGTAAACATCATATGGAAATGTTTAAGAAAGGTAAATCTTGGTATGTTAAAGAACAATTGAAATTATTTCATAGTGATATATGGTGTCCTCTTGAAACTCCTTCTTTGTCTCATGCTATCTATTTTCTTACTTTTATTGATTATTATAGTATAAAATCTTGGGTTTATTTTTTGAAACATAAAAGTGAAACCCTTGGTACATTTCAAGAATTTAAATCCATGGTTTAAAATGAATTTGGTAAAAGTATTAATACATTGAGAACTGATAATGGGGGCTAATTCACTAAAAAGGAATTTACTGCATATTTATCTAAGCATGGTATTCAACATCAAAAGATTGTTCCCTATACACCTCAACAAAATGAGGTAGCTGAAAGAAAAAATAGAAATTTCGTTGAAATGACTATATGTATGCTTTGTTCTAAAGGATTACATAAAAGGTTTTGGGTTGAATCCATTTGTTGTGCTAACTATATTTTAAATCAAGTTCTTACTAAGGCAATTTTTCAGGTTACTCCCGAAGAAAAATGGAATGGAAGAAAACCCTATATAAGTAACTTTAAGATATTTGGCAGTGAATGTTGGGCCCATATTCCCAATGACAAACAAAAAAATTTAGAGCCCAAGTCTCACAAATGTATTTCCATTGGTTATAGTGAGGATTCTAAAGGTTACGGGTTATTTGATCCATCTACCGAAGTTGTTATCATTTGGTGTGATGTTAAATTTAATGAGTCTCTCCTTCCCCTGAGTCTCTTGAACCTCGTGTTACCTTAAATTTGCCTTCATCTCATGTTACTCCCATCTTGGTTACCCATTCTTACAACTATGTGCCTAATATTGATCCTAGTTCACCTACCTCTTCAAGTGATCCTCTTGAATGTTCTGAAGATAATAGAGTGGTTCCTACAACTAACCCTCGTCTTATTTGGGCCCAGAAAACTCTTGAATCTGCAGGTTATGATATTGGTATTCCTTCTGATACTCGTCGAACTATATCTGACTTTTCTCTTATCACTAATGTTTTGGCTACAAATGATCCTTCCACATATGCTCAAGCTAAGGAAAAACCTGAATGGGAAAAAGCAATGATTGTAGAGTATGACTCATTAATGAAGAACAAGACTTGGACTCATGTTCCCCTTCCTCCTGGACAAAATTTAGTTGGTTGTAAATGGATATATAAGACAAAGTTTACTACAGAATGAAAAATTGAAAAACATAAATCCCGGTTAGTAGAAAAAAGATTTTCTCAACAAGAATGTATGTATTATAATGAAAAAATTTCTCTAGTTGCTAAAATGAACACTATACGAACTATTATTTCTCTTGTTGCATCTTATCAATGGGAACTACACCAAATGGATGTCAAGAGTGTGTTTTTGAATGGTGATATTCGTGAAGACATTTATATGCAATATCCCCCTGGTTTTATCACTTCTGAAACTTCAAGTTTGGTATTGTTATCGGGTAAATCGTTAGATGCGGACATGAACTAATCCCCCTAGATCCACCTAGATCTAGAAAAAAACACGATAGGACATGGCGCTTTCCCTAGGCTCTAATCATCAAATTTACTACCGAACAAAAGACGATAGACATACATTAAAATGTCGCTTCCTTATGTATTTTGTGTTCATGTTTCGCTCCGATGCTCTTGTGATACCGATCCTGTAGTGAGACACAAACCAACCAAAGTGAAAGCAGAGAGAGTATATTCAATGACAACCTATGCATATGATCAAGGAATTATGCAATAAAATAAAGATAATTCTATGGGAAAGAAACATGTCATTGTATTATATTAATAATACGAAGAGAGATTGCAACCAGATGCCATGATGTCGTAAGGTTCCTTCCAACAATTCCTTGCTTCCCACACACTTTTGATCCAAGGGTTCTGAGACTATAGATCTGACATCTATCTTGACAAAAGCCAAGCTCAAAGCCACTCTAACCAAGCTAATAATTCCAAACCAAATCCAACTAACTTTCTCCATGAGAGCTCATCTCCTTTTATAAGTTGAAGAGGATAAGCTAAGGAGGTTAGGATGATCCCACTAAATCATGAAAGCGAGTAAGATCCAAACCATTCGGAGGCCACCTCACCATAGAAGCTTCTCCTTCTATAAGCATCGAGAAAATGCTCATTTTTCCCACGTACGAAGGTCGTCGTGACCTGGCTATAGTGCAACCTGCGGAAAATATGTGCCTTAGATATAGTGCAGCCTGCAGAAATCAGGTATTTCCGCACCCCAGCTATGGTGCAGCCCGCAGAAATCCTCCAAAATAGGGTTTTTACATAGGAAAACACAACTTCCTCTCTCAAGGAAAGTTCTTCTCCCTTCTTTCTTCAGGAATTCAGACCAGTCACCTCTCTGAAGGCAACAGATAGGTTTACATCATTAACGATCATGAGGGTGACGAAAATAATGTGTAACAGAGAGCCCCCCAAAGTATGAAGTTAGAATAGAGTGATAGCTGAAATACTTTGTCAAGTGTGTGTAGGGAACAAGGAACACGTCGGTCAGAAACCTGTCAACAAACAAGAAAACACAGTACAATAATATATCATCACTGAGGTAGGCATTCCCATACTTAGAATACAAATGACTCAAAGCATAAATGTCGACAAGCAAAGATCTATGTCAAGTAATACAGGTCATGGCCACCAAACATACACCATGGATCCATGCCTTTATGACTCAAATATGAACATAGCCACCAAAAATACATTGTGGATCTATGTGTTAAAGACTCAAATTTGAACATAGCCATGAGACATACAATGTGGATCTATGCAGCAGTACAAACTGAATATACTCCAACGCAACCTGAATTCGTGAGAAAAGATTCAGGGTCTTCATCTCCACCACTCTATAGTACGAATCTAACCATGTGAATACATGTGCTGAAGTCGAACGTGGTAGAAACCACTTGATTACCGGTCAATGATGAGAACCGTTAACAAGTGCGAGGGAAATCACCATTAATGACAATGACTCCCAAGGTACTCTAGTACAATCCAACGAATGCGAATTAATGAGATAAAGTCGAACACTCGGCGGAATCTCCCGATCAAGGGTCAATAATGAAAACCCATTGTCAAAAGTGAGGAAACCTGCCATTGAGGAATGCAAGTTCCAAGGTACCAATTGGTTTCTAAGTCTGATTCTTGGATAATGAGTTGAAGTCGACAGGAAAAGACTCGTCACAGGAAGGCCTTAATGTATCCTCCATCAATGACATGAAACGGATAAAACTATTTGATGTAGATCAAAGTAACAAGTGATTCAGGACTGAATCGGGGATGGCCAACGCAATAGAAGGCTTAAGGACTGTAGAAATGGCCAACGCAATAGAAGGCTTTCAGGGTTGGACTTCTTTTTGAACATATTGACGACACGACAACTATCTTGGAAACACTAACTCAACAACAGGGATCACAGACCAATTTGTAATCTTATAAAGGAGTATGATCAAGAGACAAGCGGATTTTCCAACCTAGACACAAATCAAGTGAAAGGGTGTCATGTTCAAAGGTGACTCTTCCATAGAATACGGGTTTATACACATTTCTTTCCCAAGTTTTTCCCCACCATTTCTGGCGAGTACCTTTTTATTTTTATGCAAGCTTGAGGAGGATAACATATGCTTGTAAATGTAAGCTCATCCTTTGGATGAATCCCTCGGAGTATGTTTAACGAACCCTAAGAAGGAGTGGTTCGGTCCCATATGGGTCTTTCGAAGCTTGTTTAACAAGTCCAAAGATAGAAAACTCGGGGGTTTTTCATATTTTGAGAGTCTGAAAAACACTTAAAGAGAACTCTCCCAGTTCCTTTTTTGTAAAGTAGTTCGATAGGACCGCAAAAGTGATAAACTATCGCCCATCAAACGTTTTCTTCAAATACTCTTACGAGCGTGAAAAGAACAAGATCGCTCGGCAATGTTTTCATGTTTAGATAGTCTTAAAAGAGCTTAAAGGGAACTCTAGGGGGTTCCTTTTTCGTATAACCTTTACGAGTCCGAAAAAGTGATAAAAGTATACTCGGTTACATTCTCATTGATTTACGAGCACGAGAAAGAACAAAGACTAATCTCGGTAACTTATTCTCATGTATTTACGAGCATGAGAAAGAACAAAGACTAAGCTCGGGATTGTTTTCATTTTTACACAAGCTTTAAAACAAAAAAAACCTATGCTTGGGATAGATTTTATTTTTTTCACAAGCTTAAAAACTAAACAAAACTATGCTTGGACCTGGTTTCATTTTTACACAAGATCAAACCAGAGTAAACTATGCTTGAGGTAGGTGGTTTCATTTTTACACAAGCTTGAACCATAGAAAACTATGCTTGGAATTCCCAATGCATAACACAGGTATGGTTAGTACTTAGCCCCCATCTTAAGAAGCTAGCGGCTATACTTCATCATGAAGTCCGAAGGCTAAAAGTAATCCACCTAGATCTAGAACAAAACATGAAAAGACATGGCGCTTTCCCTAGGCTCTAATCATCAAATTTACTACCGAACAAAATACGATAGACATACATTTAAATGTCGCTTCCTTATATCTTTGTTGTTCTTGTTTTGCTCCGATGCTCTTGTGATACTGATCCTGCAGTGAGACACAAACCAACCAAAGTGAAAGCAGAGAGAGTATATTCAATGACAACCTATGCATATGATCAAAGAATTATGCAATAAAATAAAGATAATTCTATGGGAAAGAAACATGCCACTGTATTATATTAATAATAGGAAGAGAGATTACAACCAGATGCCTTGATGTCGTAAGGTTCCTTCCAACAGTTCCTTGCTTCCCACACACTTTTGATCCAAGGATTCTAAGACTATATATCTGACATCTATCTTGAAAAAAGCCAAGCTCAAAGCCACTCTAACCAAGCTAATAATTCCAAACCAAATCCAACTAATTTTCTCCATGAGAGCTCCTCTCCTTTTATAAGTTGAAGAGGATAAGGTGAGGAGGTTAGGATGATCCCACTAAATCATGAAAGCGAGTAAGATCCAAACCGTTCGGAGGCCACCTCACCATAGAAGCTTTTCCTTCTAGAAGCATCGAGAAAATGCTCATTTTTCCCACGTACGAAGGTTGCCGCGACTTGGCTATAGTGCAGCCTACGAAAATTATGTGCCCTAGCTATAGTGCAGCCTGCAGAAATCAGGTATTTTCGCACCCCAGCTATGGTGCAGCCCGTGGAAATCCTCCAAAATAGGGTTTTTACAGAGGAAAACACAACTTCCTCTCTCAAAGAAACTTCTTCTCCCTTCTTTCTTCAGGAATTCAGGCCACTGACCTCTCTGAAGGCAAAAGATAGGTTTACATCATTAATGATCATGAGGGTGACGAAAATAATGTGTAATAGAGAGCCCCCCAAAGTATGAAGTTAGAACAGAGTGATAGCTGAAATACTTTGTCAAGTGTGTGTAGGGAACAAGGAACACGTCGATCGAAAACCTGTCAACAAACAAGGAAACACAGCACAATAATATATCATCACTAAGGTAGGCATTCCCATACTCAGAATACAAGTGACTCAAAGCATAAATGTCAACATGTGAAGATCTATGTCAAGTAATACAGGTCATGGCCACCAAACATACACCATGGATCCATGCCTTTATGACTCAAATCTGAACATAGCCACCAAAAATACACTATGGATCTATTTGTTAAAGACTCAAATTTGAACATAACCACGAGACATACAATGTGGATCTATGCAACAGTACAAACTGAATATACTCCAACACAACCTAAATCTGTGAGAAAAGATTCAGGGTCTTCATCTCCACCACTCTATAGTATGAATCTAACCATGTGAATACATGTGCTGAAGTCGAACATGGTAGAAACCCCTTGATTACCGGTTAATGATGAGAATTGTTAACAAGTGCGAGGGAAATCACCATTAATGTCAATGACTCCCAAGGTACTCTAGTACAATCCAATGAATGCGAATTAATGAGCTGAAGTCGAACACTCGACGGAATCTCCTGATCAAGGGTCAATAATGAAAACCTATCGTCGAAAGCGAGGAAACCTGCCATTGAGGTATGCAAGTTCCAAGGTATCAATTGGTTTCTAAGTCTGATTCCTGGATAATGAGTTGAAGTCGACAGGAAAAGAATCGTCACAGGAATGCTTTAATGTATCCTCCATCAATGACACGAAACGGGTAAAAAGATTTGATGTAGATCAAAGTAATAATTGATTCAGGACTGACTCGAGGATGGTCGACGCAATAGAAGGCTTAAGGAGATGCAATAGAAGGCTTTCAGGGTTGAACTTCTTTCTGAACATATTGGCGACACAAGAAGTGTCTTGGAAACACTAACTCAACAACAAGGATCACAGACCAATTTGTAATCTTATAAAGGAGTATGATCAAGAGACAAGTGGATTTTCCAACCTAGACACAAAGCGAGTGAAAGGGTGTCATGTTCAAAGGTGACTCTTCCATAGAATATAGGTTTATACACATTTATTTCCCAATTTTTCCCCCACCATTTCTGACGAGTACCTCTTTATTTTTACGCAAGCTTGAGGAGGATAACATATGCTTGTAAATGTAAGCTCATCCTTCGGACAAGTCCCTCGGAGTATGTTTAATGAACCCTAAGAAGGAGTGGTTCGGTCCCATATGGGTCTTTCGATGCTTGTTTAACAAGTCCAAAGATAGAAAACTCGAGGGTTTTTCATATTTTGAGAGTCTGAAAAACACTTAAAGAGAACTCTCCCAGTTCCTTTTTCATAAAGTAGTTCAATAACTGGAAAAGTGATAAACTATCGCCCATCAAACGTTTTCTTCAAATACTTTTACTAGCATGAAAAGAACAAGATCGCTCAGCAATCTTTTCATGTTTAGAGAGTCTGAAAAGAGCTTAAATGGAACTTCAGGGGGTTCATTTTTCGTATAACATTTACGAATCCGAAAAAGTGATAAAAGTATACTTGGTTACATTCTCATTGATTTACAAGCACGAGAAAGAACAAACACTAAGCTTGGTAACTTATTCTCATGTATTTACAAGCATGAGATAGAACAAAGACTAAGCTCAGGATTGTTTTCATTTTTACGCAAGCTTTAAAACAAAACAAAACTATGCTTGGGATAGATTTTATTTTTTTCACAAGCTCAAAAACTAAACAAAACTATGTTTAGTCCTGGTTTCATTTTTACACAAGCTCGAACCAGAGGAAAATATGCTTGAGGTAGGTGGTTTCATTTTTACACAAGCTTGAACCATAGAAAACTATGCTTGGAATTCCAAATGCATAACACAGGGATGGTTGGTACTTAGCCCCTAGCTTAAGAAGCTAGCGGCTCTACTTCAGCATGAAGTCCAAAGGCTGAAAGTATTTCCCCCCAAGCTTCGTTCCGTCCAACGGCACAGGTGGATGAAATGAAACTTCAAATTCTAGACGAAGGACTTGACTCAAAAAGAGAGGGGGGAAACTATTTCATTTTTTAATGAGCTTGACACAGGAGAAGAACTATGCTCGTGACTCTAGGTATAATCCCCAGACCATTGTTTCATATTTTAGCGAGCTTGACACAGAAATAGGAATGATGCTCGTAACCTCTATTTCATTTTTTAACGAGGTTTCTACAGGGATGCAAAAACTATCCTCACATCTAGTTTCATTTTTTAACGAGCTTGAAATCAGAAAATCATGCTCAAAGCTAGTTTCATTTTTTAATGAGCTTGCAATTAGAAAATTGTGCTCATCGCTGGTTTCATTTTTTAATGAGATTGAAATTAGAAAACCATGCTCTTACAGCTCTCTTCTTGATCATGTCTTCCAAGAGGATAAATCTCTGGAAGGACACCATGGACAAAAATTGGTCATAGCTTCCAAAAGATCTTCACTGGATGGAAGAGACATATTCTGGAAGGACACCATGTTGAGGGTCACGACAGGGGTAAAGAGGTCAAGCTCTAAAGACCCTATCGAAGATAACACCATGTCAACTACCGGATCTAGGTCATCAGAAGTTGAAGTCATGGGAGACAACGCCACATAATTAACATGTGGTGGGGGCGATATCGTCTGCATATAAGAACCATTTAGGGAGGTAATCCAGTCAAGACCGATGAATGAAAGTTGATCAATAGTCACCATTCTTCCATCGTGAGGGAAAGATATCACGCAAAAAAGAGTGGACACAATAGCTTTCATGGCATAGACATAATCTCTCCCAAGGAGTAAAGCAAAATCCAAAGGGTCTTGGACTACCATGACATCAATAAAGAAATTTTTCCCTCCCAAAGTTACAGGAAACTGAGGAAGGGTCCCTAAAGGTTGACTGGTTCTTCTATTAAAAGCTAACAAATTTTGTGTAACTGGGGCAAGTTGAGGACAACCCAAAGCTTGCCAAGCAAAAGAGGACAAAATGCTAATGGACACACCTTCATCTATCAACATCTGATGAATGTCCCGACCACAAACCTATACTGTAATCTGGAAAGGAATGTGAGAGGGAAGACGAGGTCCAGTTAGTACACCCCAATTAAAAAGGATGGTTTCATTACTTGGAGGGGGTTCCACGGGAGAAGGATGAATACCCCCCGGCATGGTAGATTTTGTATCAACGAGAAAAACGTGAGCAGTATCAGTTTTACTCTCGAGCGGGAGAGTAGGATCGATCAATGATGAGATCAGATCGATCACTTGGGTTGCATTCTCTAAGGGGAGAATGGGGTCGACGGATGGAAACGAATCGACCGCTTGGGTTTCATTCTCCAAGGGGAGAATGGGGTCGACGGGTGGAAATGAATCGACCTCTTGGGTTGCACTCTCTAACAAGAGAGTGGGATCGACAAAGGATGGGATTGGATCGACCACTATGTCAACTGGTTCAACTAAGGACATGACCAGATTGACTACTTGATCAACCGGACTGACCGACGGGGGAACCCAATTGATCATTCCATCAACTATAGGTGGGTCGAGAGTAAGCTTTCGATAAGCAGCTGGCAGTTGGGGCTGTGAAACAATCATGTCTTCCAGTAATTTCAAGGCTTCATCCATACGAGGGAAAAGGTGAGTTAGATGACTCCCTTTGCATAACATACATGGGAACTTGGCTCTACTTTTCTTCTTCCCAACGGTATCTTGACTAGTTGACGGGAGTTCATCAACATGTTGTTCATAGGTTGACGACATGGGTTGGAGAGGTTGTGTAGACCATGCTTCTATAACCTTGGATAGACCAGGGAAATCCTTAAGAAGATGGATACCCTTACAAAGCCTGCAAGGGTATTTGGGCTGACGGGTTGTTTGGGTGATCTTGACATCATCAAAACTCCCAGCATGATCAACGGTAATGGGTTTCTTTCCAACATCTCTGGCAGTGATTGGGAGTTTGGACTCTTGTTTATTTTTCTTCTTCTTATTCTTCCTTTTCTTCTTCTTCTTATCCACCGACTTACTATCTTTGGAGCTTTCACTCAGCGAAGAAGATGAAATGGAAGAAGACCTTGCAAGTGAAGAAGGGGAAGAAGATCTTACTGGTGAAGAAGGTGGAGGATCAACATGAGGTTGATGTTCTTGGGGGGAAGTGCTTACAAATGAAGCACTAACTGCATTTGGGACTACCTGAGTGGAAAACAACCATACCGGTATTCCAATTGTGAGACTTGGAAGGTTCAAAGTAGTGATGTGAGGAGGACCAATTTTTTCGTAAGAAGGAAAAACAAAAGGTTCCCCTGGAGAAAGGGTTCCTTCATTGGTCATTTCGGGAACTGACTCCATTAAAACAAAGATCCAATCTAGAGTCTTCTAGGGAAAACAAACAACACACACTAAAAATCTAGTAAGCAAGCAAGCAAACAAAACCTTCTCACAATGAGCTCACTAGTTGGTGATGAAATCTAATGTCGTGGGAACAAAGTAAGAAGGGGTTGAGATAGAGCGGGTGGAAAAGTTACGTTGACGACCTACTTAACGGACTTATGTCTTGGTGCAAGCTTCCACGCAGTAATTGTGGATTTACCCTCCAAGGAGCCCGAGTGAGTTTGGCCAACTTCGATTCCAGGTACCGTGAAGACTTGCCCCTCCACAGTGACCTTGTATAAATATCCTAAAGAGATAGGCCACTAAGGTTACCAACTACTACAGTGATGCCTGAGGAAACAGTCAACAGTCTGATCCACGCAAAGGGTAGGGTATCTAGCCTGAAATCAGCTTCAAAGGCTTCCTCTCATCATTGTGGGTATACCTTTCAAGCGACCCCCATAATATGCGCAACATCTACACCAAGACCAACAAAGCAGGGTGAGTAACTCTGTCAGTCTCAATGCGACCTCGTGATTGACCCTTGTGTTAGAAGGGCTTCCCAGGACAAAATGTAATAAGTGGATTTCACCGCTCCCTAACTCAAGATTCTATGTTTGTTTGCAGCTTTGTAAAGTTATCTTTCACACCTATTCCAAAGCCATACAACTAATCTAATGTAGGTTTTCTACCGGAAAATATAAAAATGTCTAATCAATTTTTATAAGCGCTTTATTTTATGGCTATTGTTACTCAAGAGGAAAATGGCGTGGACAATATGGTGTTTTGACCAACTTGAAATTTATGCAAAGAAATGAAGATGCAATCTTTTCGTTTCAATGAAATATATGCTGTGAGAAGGAGAAAACATTTATCATTCCCATATACACAATGTCCCAAAATATATTAAACTGATCAATATCAAGATTCTCAAGAAATGAAAAAAAGAGATTGTACACCAATGCACGATTCATGCCCCCCCCGGCCATGAGGGGGAAAAATTTTCATAATTTAAGATCAAAAAATGCCAAGAATCATGCAATTTCGCTACTTCAAATGCAAGGAAGCCCCCAATCTAATGCAAAGAAAGAAAATTAAAACTTTTGTTTCAAAGATGCACTAAAAACAATAGAGAACTTCTTCAAAACAAAAGCAACCCAAACAAAGTTTCTCTTTTAACACAAAATATTCAATAAAAGAAAAAGAAAGTCTTTCATTAAACAATTCTAAAGAAAAACAAATACTTTGTAACTGAAAGACACTCAAAGCAAGAGGTTAAATCTTTCAAAAGAAAACAAAGCAAAGGTGGCTAAAAGAAGTTTCAAAGTTGTCAAGCAGACTATAAACAGATCATAATTAAACCCAAAAATTCACCCCAAAACCAAATCCAAGGTCTGGGTTAGGAAAAACCATCAAAAATCAAGAATTTCACAATTTCTGCGGGCTGTAGACTAACGCAGTGTAGAAATCACTGATTTCCGCGGGCCAGATATGGGTAGGTCACGACGTTTCCGCACTGGTCAAAATAGGTAGGGCGCGGAAATCCTAAGTCGTCGCACTATCCCTCAAAGAAGAGTGCGGAAATTAAACAAAAATGGAAAATATTAAAAATTAAGAAGGTTTTCCAGTGAAGTTTAACAGTCAGAGAATCAAGTTGGATCTCCCAGTGACTCAGAAAATGGAAACCAAGCAATCAAAGCAAGAAAGCAAGACAAACTAGGAAAGCAATATGTTCCCCAGTGGATTCACTAATTTTGTTATCGGGTAAATCGGTAGATGTGGACATGAACTAATCCCCCTAGATCCACCTAGATCTAGAACAAAACACGACAAGACATGGCGCTTTTCCTAGGCTCTAATCATCAAATTTACTACCGAACAAAAGACAATAGACATACGTTTAAATGTCGCTTCCTTATGTCTTTGTTGTTCCTGTTTTGCTCCGATGCTCTTGTGATACTGATCCTGCAGTGAGACACAAACCAACCAAAGTGAAAGAAGAGAGTATATTCAATGACAACTTATGCATATGATCAAGGAATTATGCAATAAAATAAAGATAATTCTATGGGAAAGAAGCATGCCACTGTATTATATTAATAATAGGAAGAGAGATTACAACCAGATGCCTTGATGTCGTAAGGTTCCTTCCAACAGTTCCTTGCTTCCCACACACTTTTGATCCAAGGATTCTGAGACTATAGATCTAACATCTATCTTGACAAAAGCCAAGCTCAAAGCCACTCTAACCAAGCTAATAATTCCAAACCAAATCCAACTAACTTTATCCATGAGAGCTCCTCTCCTTTTATAATTTGAAGAGCATAAGGTGAGGAGGTTAGGATGATTCCACTAAATCATGAAAGCGAGTAAGATCCAAACCGTTCGGAGGCCACCTCACCATAGAAGCTTCTCCTTCTAGAAGCATCAAGAAAATGCTCATTTTTCCCACGTACGAAGGTTGTTGCGACCTGGCTATAGTGCAACCTGTGGAAATTTCGCGCCCTAGCTATAGTGCAGCCTGCGGAAATCAGGTATTTCCGCACCCCAGCGATGGTGCAGCCCGCAGAAATCCTCTAAAATAGAGTTTTTACAGAGTAAAATACAACTTCTTCTCTCGAGGAAAGTTCTTCTCCCTTCTTTCTTCAGGAATTCAGGCCACTAACCTCTCTGAAGGAAACAGATATGTTTACACAATTAACGATCATGAGGGTGACGAAAATAATGTGTAACAGTATGAAAAATAAACAAGTCTTTATATGGTCTTAAGAAAGCCCCTAGAGCTTGGTATGAAATGTTAGGATACTTAGACACTTAGCAGTTAGTAAGATCTACTTGGTCTATTGTGTCGTTAGGTAAAAGTGTGTTTTCTAGTGTGTTTCTTTAGTATGCATTTGTAGTTAGGAAATCCGACGATCGCGATATGTTCTCGACATTGAGTGATCTGACAGTTCATACTCTCCTCGATCTTAACGGCCATTGATCTGTGGCTTAACACCCGATTGGTCCATTATCTCTATTTAAAGAGCATGGAGGGTCATTTGTCGATGATCGATTGTGAGAAACTCTCTTGTAAAATCTCTCTGTAATCTTTTTCTTTGCATTAATAATCTGCTCCAAGTGGTCGCGTTGGCTGGGGCCATGGATGTTTCCCCGTAGGGGTTTTACCACGTGAAAACATCGGTGTGTTGATCTTTGATCTGGTTAAGCGAGTGGTTACTGAAGGTGTTTGTCCTCTATTGGAATACATGTGTTGTCGAACATGGTATTAGAGATTGTTTGAAGACCCGCTCCTGTTGTAGATTGAGATCGTGAAGTCGAGTTGCCTCATCTCCATTTTCTGTCATTTTTGTACATTTATGGGCTTAAAGGAATGTTCCATTGCATCTAGAGCGCTCGTTTCAGTTAGAAACACTTTTCGTTTCACTCAAAAAGGTTTATGTTTGCCCAAGATACGACCATTACAGTCAGATCCAGAGGTATAAAGTTTGAATCCGCATTTTTTTAAATTTTTGCAGAGTAGTATTTTGGTTTTGTTTTATTTATTTTTGGATTGCTACTCTTTTAGATCTGTGTATTCTCTTTGCCCCGCGCCCTGTGCGATCTCGGAAAATCAGAAACAGATAGGAAAAGGTGCATCTTTCGGGTAAGCTAACTAAGATCTAACCCTTATTGTCATCGAGAAGAGAAATTTTTTTCTTATGTGAAAAGAGTTTTTTTTAGCAAGCTCTCCAAGGCCATCTTCCACAACAACAACAACAACACCCCCAATCCTCCTTCTGAACATTACAATATGTTTTTCTAGATCATTTGGTTAAAATTTGCCTTATTAAGTAAGAGGTCCTTAGTTCAAGTCTCTCTTTTGTTACCTTTTTTGAAAAAGTTCACGCTAAAATTGTAAAGTGTATTTCACTTCAAGTATAAAAGTGAATCACTATAAGTAGCTTCAATATTTTATTTTAGAGTTATTTATTTTGCATGCAACTTTTTGTTATAAAGAAACTTCACTGTAAAAGTGATCCCCACTTCTCTTTATAAAAGTGGGTCACTTCATAAAGCAACTTACACAGTCATGTGGTCATTTGGTTACCGATTGTGCCTTTTTTTTAAATGGCATAACTCTAACATCAGAAGTCTGTTTTCAGTGTCATTTTTTTAAAAACCGCATAACTTTTCAAGCTATTTCCATCCAGATCATCAGTTTCAGTTTTTAAATCCACACTATCTGCATATTTAATATGACTTCTACAAGTACTATCTTGCTTACCATCAACAACTACTTCCAATGGAAATCTCATATGGAATATTTATTAAGAAGTAAAGGCTTGTACCAAATTACCTTGGGAAAGAAAAAAGCACCCACTGATGCTGATAAGAAAGCCAAGTGGGATAATAGGAATGACAAAGCACGTGGAATAATCGAAATTTCCATCTCTCCTTATTTAAGGTACCACCTTCAAGATATTAATGACCCCAAATAAGCTTGGGACACGATTGAATCTGTGTTTGGTAAACTCAATATTATTCGAGCACAACAATTAGAAAATCAAATACTGACCTTGAGTCCAAATTATTTTTCTTTCCTTGGAGACTATCTATCTAAGTTTAAAACACTCAGAATTTTATGTGAAGAATGTAAGATAAAGATGGAGGAAGAGCGTTGCATCCATCTTATTCTTTCTAAGCTAGGTAGTGCATATTTTGTGTTTGTATCTACCTTTTATGCCATGAGAGAGGCTCTAGGGGAAGAAGCTTATGAAAAACCTAGTCTTGAGTCCTTTTGTGCTTCTTTGATTCGAGAGGAAGATAAGCTTGTACAATTTGGAGTGATCAACACTGCAAGTCCCTCCAACAAATCCTTAGTTGCCCAGCAGAAAGATAAACCCAAGTATCCCAAGAAGCGACATTTTTGCTACAACAACAAACAACATAAGAGTCCCAAACCTTCTCAGACAGCTTCAGCTCCTACTGGTGACAAAGGAGAAAAATATAAAAGTAAGAATACTAATAGACATTGCAACTTTTGTGATAAAAATGGTCATGATGAGTCTAAATGTTTCAAGAAGATGGCATCTTTAGAAGCATCAATGAAGAAGCACAACATCAGTATTGATTCTACTTCTTCTTCTCACGGACATGCACTTTCTTCTTCTAGTTTCTCCTTCAATTCAAAATCTACTACTACTTCTTCTGATGAGTGGCTTATTGATTCAGGAGCATCTTATCATATGGCTAAGGATAAAGCCATATTTTCCGCTCTAAATGAATGTAACACCAAGAAAATATTTGTTGGTGATGATAGATCTCTTAGTGTTGTAGGATCTGGA
>ML800212.1:50548-98619 GCA_009831015.1 Picea engelmannii | reverse complement strand
CATCATTGGGACAGTTTTGACAAACGTGCCTCTTGGCATGCCTCAGGTCCTTTGCAGCTTGTTCACAGTGATTTGTGTGGTCCACTTTCTTCTCCTTCTTTTTCTGGGTGCAAGTATTTCTTAACTTTCATTGATGACTTTTCTGTACGTACTTGGGTTTACTTCTTAAAACTTGAGAGTGAAGTTTTTGACAAGTTTTTGGCCTACAAGGCCCTTGTAGAAAAACAATCTGAACATCAAATTCAAAGGTTAAGAACAGATAATGGAGGCGAATATGTGAACAATAATTTTACAAGCCACTGCACTACACAGGGAATCCAAATGCAACACATTGTTCCATATACACCACAACAAAATGGTGTTGTTGAGAGAAAGAATCGCACATTAAAAGAAATGGCTAATTATATGATCCAATCTAAGGGATTAAGTCTAAAGTATTGGGCGTAATCCATCAACTATACAAATTACATAGTAAATCTCACTCCCACAAAGGCTCTTAAAAATATAACACCGGAAGAAGCTTGGACTAAAATTAAACCATATGTAAGTCACTTCCGTGTATTTGGCAGTATAGCATGGGCTCACATCCCTGATGAGAAAAGGAAAGCATTGCAGCCTAAAAGTGAGATGTGTATATTTGTTGGTTATTATGAAGATGTCAAAGGTTAAAAACTTCTTTAATCACATTGTAATGAAATTATTATTAGAAGAGATGTTAAATTTGATGAAAATATCTTGGCCTGCGAGCCTAATTCAGCGATTGTGCCTTCTTCGGCCTGCGAGCCATCTTCGGCGTTTGTGCCTTCCTATGATCTTGTTTCTTCTTCAGATAATGACAGTGAGGATGAAAATCCACCTCCGCCTACTCACCCTCCTCCAGATGAATCCTTTAAACCTGAACCAGCACCAGCTCCACCGCTTCCTAGATGGGTTCGTTCAACACAAGAAGAACTTGGTGATCTTGTCGGTGATCCTTCAAATCAGCGTCGGACACGTTCACAATTCCAGCGAGCCTCTTCTCTTTTGGCTCAAGTTTCAGAAACTCATGATCTAGAGACATTTGCAGAAGCTTCAGGTCATCCAGATTGGGATACAGCAATGAATGAAGACTATCACTCTTTAATGGCAAATGATACTTGGGATCTTGTACCTCTTCCAAAAGGAAGAAAAATTGTTACATGCAAATGGGTCTACAGAACTAAGTATGCATCAGATGGAAGTGTTGAAAGATACAAGGCTCGGTTAGTTGCCAAAGGATTCTCCCAAGTTGAAGGGATTGACTATAATGAAACCTTTTCCCCTGTAGCAAAAATGAATTCCATCCGCCTTGTTCTTGCCCTTGTTGCCTCACATAAATGGGAGGTCCATTAAATGGATGTTAAATGTGCCTTCTTGCATGGAGATTTGCAAGAAGAAATCTACATGGAACAACCTCTTGGCTATGTCCAGAATGACTCTAGCCTTGTTTGTCGTCTCAAGAAATCTCTTTATGGTCTCAAGCAAGCTCCCCGAGCTTGGTATGACAAAATGGATAGCTTTCTTATTGCCACTAGATTGTCTAGATGTCATTCTGATCCTAATGTCTATACCAAGAAAGTAGGAAGCCATCTCATAATCCTTGTCCTTTATGTTGATGACCTTATCCTTACTAGTAGTGACTCAAAACTTTTAAACCATGTGAAAACCAGCCTTAAGAAGAAATTTGAAATGACAGACTTAGGATTTTTGCACTATTTCCTTGGCCTCCAAGTTTTGCAAACCAATGCAAGAATTTTTCTTTCCCAGTCTAAGCATGTTTGTGACCTTCTTTGTCACTTTCACATGGATGATTGTAAACCAACCCCTTCTCCCTTCCAGTCTGGATTCAAGCTTTTTGCCACTTGTACTTCTCCTGAAGTTGATGCCACCCTGTACCGTCAATTAGTTGGTAGCCTCTTGTACTTGACTCATACTCGTCCTGATCTTTCCTTTGTTGTTGGTCTTGTTACCCAATATATGCAAACACCCCATGAAATCCATTGGAAAGAAACTAAAAGAATACTTCGCTATGTTCGTGGTACAGTTCATTTCGGGATACATTACAGTTCAGGGGGGACTCCTTTATTGGTTGGTTTCACTGATTCAGATTGGGCTGGCAACCCTGATGATTGGAAGTCTACTGCAGGTTATGTTTTCAGCCTTGGTTCGGGACCTGTCACTTGGGCCTGTAAGAAACAACAGGCTATTTCACTTTCTTCAGCAGAAGCAGAGTACCGAGCAGCGGTAAATGTAAGTCAGGAAACCATGTGGCTTCGACAGATCCTTTCAGAGTTTGGATTCCAGCACCAGCATCCGACCAGCCTTTGGTGTGACAATCAAAGTGCCATCAAGCTCGCCAAAGACCCAGTTCAACATCAGCGTAGCAAACACATCGAGCTACACATGCACTTCATAAGAAAGCTCATTCATGATCAAGTTATTGAAGTGCTCTTTTCCCTACAGAATATCAAGTTGTAGACATTTTCACAAAGTCTCTTACAGAAGCGAAGTTTTCCAAACTTCGATCTATGTTAGGAGTTCAGGAAGTTGTCATTAAGGGGGGATAGGCTCTAATACCTCCTTCATTTTCCTATTGTGTCACTATTGTGAATCCTTCAATCCTATCCCAAGTTGTTCTTAAGGGAGGATGTTAGGATATTTAGACACTTAGGAGTTAGTAATATCTACTTGGTATATTGTGTCGTTAGGTAAAAGTGTGTTTTCTAGTGTGTTTCTTTAGTATGCATTAGTATGCATTTGTAGTTAGGAAATCCAACGGTCATGATATGTTCCCAACATAGAGTGATCCGATGGTTCATACTCTCCTCGATCTTAATGGCCATTGATCTGTGGCTTAACACTCGATTGGTCCATGATCTCTATTTAAAGAGCATGGAAGGTCATTTGTCGATGATCGATTGTGAGAAACTCTCTTGTAAAATATCTCTGTAATATTTTTCTTTGTATTAATAAAATGCTCCAAGTGGCCGCGTTGGTTGGGGCCGTGGATGTTTCCCTACAGAGGTTTTACCACGTGAAAACATTGGTGTTTTGATCTTTGATCTAGTTATGTGAGTGGTTACTGAAGGTGTCTGTCCTCTGTTGGAATACCTGTGTTTGAACATGAAAAAATTGATACTTATTTCTTGAAGAATGGTTTCCAACGGTGTATATCTTATCTAAATTTGTATGTAAATCACTTTGGTGATGAAGTCCTAATTTTTGTATTATATGTGGATGATCTTATCATTACTAGCAGCTAGCTTGCATCTATACAGGACTTGAAGAATAATCTTAAGAATCAATTTGGAATGACAAATTTAGAAATCTTGCACTATTTTATGGATCTTAAGATTTGGCATACGTTCGATGGTATATTTATTTTGTATCCTAAGTTTTTGAAAAAATTACTTTCTCAATTCCATATGAGTGATTGTAAACCTTCATCAATGTCATTTCAGACTGACGTAAAATTAACTTTTGATTATACTACTACTTGTGTTGATGCTACTCTTTATCGATAGCTTGTGGGAAATTTGATATATTTGACACACAACATGTTTGGTCTCTCTTTTTCCATTAGTATGGTCTTGAGGTTTATGCACAAGCCTCATAAAATTATTGGCAGGCATCAAAGAGAATTCTCATATATTTATAGGGGACATTGAATTATTGTGTTTTCTATTCGAGCGGGGATACAATTTCTCTTCTTGGTTATACAAACTCTGATTGGGTAGGTGACAGTTCAGATAGACGGTCTACTGCAAGGTACATATTTCAGCTTGGTTCAGGTTTGATTTCATGATCCAGTAATAATTTGAGAATCATTTCTCTTTCTTCTTTTGAAGCAGAGTACGGGACAGATAAAGAAGTAGTTTGGTTATGGCATGTTCTTACATAGCTTGGATTGGTTCAGAAATCAGGTATAGCGTTAAGATGTGATAATCATAGTGAAATTCATCTTGAATATAATCCAGTGTATCACTCCAAAACCAAACACATTTATCTGGATACTCAATACATTTGTGATCTTGTTGCGGATGGTGTTATTTCTTTGGAGTATTGTGAGCAGCAAGCAGTAGATATCTTCAACAAATCCATGACAAAGGTGAAGTTTGTGTGAATTCGAAAGTTGTTGGGAATGCAGGAAGTTATTATCAAGGGGGAGTGTTGATGTAATTTAATCTTCCTCCATAAGTGTTCCTTCTCCCTAGTCTTCATTAAGAGGGAGTGTTGGATTGTGTTACTATAGAAGGTATTGTCTTCTTATTCTTTCAGGGAATGTTGGAAGGTATTGTAATGCCATCTTCCTCCATAAGTGTTCCTTCTCCCTAGTCATCATTAAGGGGGAGTTGGAATGTGTTACTTTGGAAGGTAATAATGTCTAGTGTTATATCGAGAGAAGTTGCAATCTTATGTAAAAGAGTTATTCCACGTTCATCGTGGAGTAAAAAACTCTTGTTATCATTTATTATATAAAGAGGTGAAATTGCATTTATCCCACATGTATTATTGGGATGTAATTCCTCCATATCTCTTGGTGTATAATAGATGTAAGAGAGACTCATGAAATACATGTTGAAAATGTATTATCTTTGTAAATGGTAAAGAATTTGTGGAGGTTCTCTCAAGTGTAAGATTGGAGATTTCTGAAGAATAAAGAAGACAATAACTTCCTATGGATGTTTCCCCACATTGGGGTTTTACCACGTATATCTGGTGTGTTATTTTTCTCTTGTCTCTTTCTTACTATGATTATGTTGTTGTTATGTGGATAGGAGGATAGTCTAGTAAATTTCTTTTGTTTAATATTATTGCATGTTTATTCATATGTCTCAATATTCTAACATTTTTTTAGTCATACCATTTCAGATGATCCCTAGCAATTTTTTGATGTTGTTAGGATACATGAATGGGTAGTTTCCATGATAGAGGAGTATTATTCCTTGATAAATAATCACACATACGATCTCATTCATATTCCTAAGAGATGAAATATATTTCATTGTAAATGGGTCTATATAACCAAATATGCAAAAGATGGTTCTGTTAACCAGCATACGACACGTCTTGTGGCCAAGGGATTTCCATAGGTTGAAGGGATTGATTATTCTAAGACCTTTTCCCATGTTACCAAGATGAATTCTATATGCCTTGTTCTTTCTCTTGTTTCCTCCCAAGGTTGATCAATCTACCAAATATATGTGAAGAGTGTCTTTCTACATGGTGATATACATGAGGAAATATACATGGAGCAGCCTCCTAGTTTTGTACAAGATTCTTCTCTTGTTCGCAAGCTTCGATGTTCACTATATGGTATCAAACAATATTTGTGTACTTGGTATAATGAGATGGATAGTTTTCCAATTACCTCAAGGTTCAATCATTGTCATTTTGATCCTATGGTTTACACTCAAAGTAGGGCACAAATATCTTGATTCTATTTATGTATGTGGATGATTTTATTCTCACAAAGTTCTTCATCCGTGATTTATAGTGTTCAACAAGCATTGATGGGACAATTTCACATGACAGATCTAGGAATTCTACATTATTTTCTTGGTTTGTGGGTTATTTAACCTTTAGAAGGGATCTCCATTTTTCAACAGAAGTATGCACTTGATTTACTTCAGCACTTTAGCATGGCTAATTGTAAGCCTATGCCTACTCCATTTTAGATAGGTGTTACCCTTTCTATCAATTGCTCTTCACCATGTGTTAATCCTTTGTTGTATTGAAAATTGGTTGGGAGCCTATTTTATTTGACTCATACATGTCCAAACATATCTTTTATAGTCGAGATTGTCTCTCGGTTCTCTCAATGTCCTCATGAGAGTCACTAGAAGGAAGTGAAGCGCATTTTGAGGTATATTCAAGGTACAACTAATTTTGGAATTCGGTACATCTCTTATGCTTCTCATCTTATGGGTTTTATAGATTCTAATTGGGATGGTTCAGTTGATAATTGAAATTCCACATATATTTATCTGTCTTTTTGGTTTCACTCCTATTGTTTGGTCTTGCAAGAAGAAAACAACAAGTCCATTATCTTTTGCATAAGTTGAGTATCGTGTTGCAGTTCTTGCTAGTCAAAAATTTCTTTGGATTCGATAGCTAATGACAGAGTTTGGAATTCAGTAGGATCATCCTACCACTCTTTGATGTGATAATATGAGTGTCATACACATTATTTATACCCATTGGAGCATCAAAGGAAGAAACACATCGATATTCACATGCACTTCATTCAACAACTCATTTAGGATGGTGTTCTCAGCTTGGAGTATTTACCCATTGAATAGCAAGTTGCAGACATATTCACTAAACCTTTGGAATTACCTTTTTTTCTTTAGTTGTGATCTATGCTTGGGGTGAAGAAATTTGTCCTTGGGGGGTCATCTTGAGTCCTCCTACCTTCACTTTTTGTTTATGTTTTTTTCTCTCTTTTGGGTAGGAGATTTTTCCTAAGGGTTTTTCTCATTTTCTCATCTTATGGGAGCTTGTGCTTGGGTATCTCAATAGGCCTAGTTTTCAAGACCCATTTTTTTTCTTCCTTGTTTACTTCTTACATTTTTCTTCAGGGGGGTTTATTTGTAGAGATCCTCGAATTCACTATGTTCTGAAATATTTTGTCGACGTTTCAAACCTACGATACGTAGTCCATCATCAAGACCAGAGGGTATAAAAATCAAAACTAGCAAAGAGAATGAGATGTAAATGCATAAACCACCAAGAAGAACACCAATTAATAATAATAAATCAATCCTAGAGGTGACAAAACCTAAACTATCAAAGACCGACCATGTAAAAAGAAGAAATGGAAAAAGAAATAATAAAAGACAACCAAAAAAACAAGAGGAAAAGAAAAAAAAAAAACTACATAAAAATTAAAAACAAGAATTAAGACTCAAAATAATAATCAAAAAAAAAGAAAAACAATGAACAAAAAGCTAAGAATCTAAAAACTAATAAGAAAAAGAACCCAACAAAAAGCAGGATAATGAAAAAATAAAAACAAAAAATAAAAAAATTTAAAATAAAAACAAAAAGTCAAGCATAAGAGAGAAGAAAGGGGACAACTATTGTTGATCTTGGTGATAGAAACGGACAGGTATTTCCGCATAGGTCTATGTGTCTAGACGTGTGGAAATCGTCCAAATCCTTCTACTCTTATATTTACTTTAGTTACAGGAATTATTAAAGTAAATTGATTTTATTAATTAATTGTGTAATTAGTTAATTGAGTTATTTATGAAACATGCTAAAAGTACTTAGCATGCAGCATGTAATCTAAATCTAAAAGTGAGTGTGAGAAGTAATCTCAACCATAGATCACTTTTGAGATTAGAAATAGATTGTAACTCGTGATTATAAAATCAAGGCTAGGAGAAGGAGGAAGAAACAATTCACATAGAGATAGCAAAGGAGGATATTTGCTAGTGTGGAGTCACCAAGGTCACACTTACGAGTAGAGAAGGACCTATGCTCGAGTGCTTGGATCTCGAAGGACGGTGATTCAAGAGGACCAAGGATTACACTTGAAGGGAATTATGTTGAGAGAGTCGAGACATAGAGTATTGGATCACAAACGATTGTGGTTCAAGATCTTAGATAGGTGAAGAAGGACCTTCATATAGAGATCATACAGGTCAAGGAAAAGAGAAAAATGAGGCATACGCAGGTGGGTTTCAACAAAAGAAAGCCACGGGAAAATTCAGACCATACAGAGTTTTCCATATGGAATTTCCGTATAAATCCATGAGTCATAATGGAGATAGTCGCGGACATCTCCGAGTCACAGTGGGGCAAGTCATGGATATTCGTGGGTCACTGAAGAGACAGTCGTGGATGCCTATAAAAGTGTGCCAGAATTGGTTGTACAGCAGGTTAGACCTTGCAAGGTTTGTCTACAGATGTATTTCTCTCAGTGGTTCATTATCCATGTTACGGGAGCCCTAATTTTAGCATAATAAAATCATTCTTAGCATCGGTTTTGCCTTCAGGGTATTTACCCAAAAATTATGGTGTTCATGTGTGCTTGATTTGGTTTCCTTGTTTATGCTTCCACTGCATGATATTGAGTTGAATATTTCAGCAATGTATTATTGTTTTGTGATCTGCTAATCTGATTGTAGTAAGGAAATTACTAGATAATAAAGTACCTAGGTGTTGGAGTTAGATTTTAAACAAAATGATGGGGACACATGAGTTGTTCACCATTTGGTCAGAGACGGACTCAGGTTTACATGTGGAGATTGGAACTCATGCCAAGTGTGGTGTAGAAGGATTTGGAATAGTCATGTTCCATCTCGAGTTAGGAAATTTTATGGAGGTGACATATGTGTTATATGTACCAGAAAGGAAGAAGAACTTGCTCTCGGTTTTAGTTTTGGAAGACATAGGTTTTACAGTTACTTTTAAGAAAGGGAAAGTACGCATATGTTTAGAGGGAGATATCCCTGACACAACAGTCAGGATTGGTGTCAGAGAGGGCAGGTTATACAGGTTTCAGGGCCAACCTGTAAAATATCCAAGGGTATATTAGATCATGGATCGGTGTCAGTGATAGACGATGAGGAGCAAGAGGTTGTGAAGGCTTAAAAATCAAAGGATGAGTAGAGTTCATAGACTTCCAGTGTGGGGAGTGAACCTTCAAAGGGGAAGAGGGAGTTAGCCCTCCAATTTTGTCAAGAGACTGAGTTGGCACGAGATGGAATTGATGGATTCTTAGGAGAAGGAAACTTCTAGGAGCACATTGAGGGAGAGAAGACCTTCGACGAGGTTTTCAAACTTCATGGCAATGATATGTAGCGTCATCGATTCCGAGACTTCCAATATTCAAGGAGTAGCTGACCAACGGGGTTGGAGGAACACCAATATGATGGATAATTTGTGTGACATTTTTCCAAAGTTGGAGGCAAAACCAATTCTAGGTGGATCTTCAGGAAATACTTTCTTTACTAAGAGGGAGTGTTGATTTTAGTGGTAGAATCGAACATGTATTTCCACACAGGTCTATGTGTCTAGACGTATGGAAATTTTCCAAAGCATTCTACACTTAAATTTACTTTAGTTAAAGGAATTATTAAAGTAAATTGTTTTTTTTAATTAATTATGTAATTAGTTAATTGACTTATTTATGAAACATGCTAAAATTAATTAGCATGCAACATGTAATCTAAATCTAAGAGAGTGTGAGAAGTAATCTCAATCGTAGATCACTTTTGAGATTAGAAATAGATTGCAACTCGTGATTATAAAATCAAGGCTAAGAGAAGGAGGAAGAAACAATTCACATAGAGAAAGCAAAGGAGGATCTTTGTTGGTGTGGAGTCACCAAGTTCACACTCAGGAGTAGAGAAGGACCTTTTCTTGAGTGCTTAGATCACGAAGGATGGTGATTCAAGAGGACTAAGGATTACACTTGATAGGAGTTGTGTTGAGAGAGTCTACACACAAAGTATTGGATCACGAAGGACTATGTTTCAAGATCTTGTATAGGTGAAGAAGGAACTTCATCTAAATATCATATAGTTCAAGGAGAAGAGAGAATCGAGGAATACACGGGTGAGTTTCAACAGAATAAAGCCACGGGAAAGAGTCAGACTGTATGGAGTTTTTCGTACGGACTTTCCATACAAATACATGGGTTACAATGGAGACATTCATGGACATCCGCGGGTCACAATGGGTCAATTCGCAGATCTCCACGGGACATTGAAGAGACAATCACGAATGCCTAGAAAAGTGTGTCGGAATTGATTGTACAGCGGGTCATACCTTGCCAGGTTAGTCTGCAGTTGTATTTCTCTTAGTGGGCCATTATCCATATTACGGGAGCCCTTATTTTAGCATAATAAAATCATTCTCAACATTGGTTTTCCCTCTGGGGTTTTCTAGGGGTATTTACCAAAAAAATCTGGTGTTCATGTGTGCTTGATTTGGTTTCCTTGTTTATGCTTCTATTGCATGATAATGAGTTGAATATTTCAGTAGTGTGTTATTGTTTTGTGATTTTTTAATCTGATTGCAGTAAGGAAATCACTAGATAACAAAGTGCCTAAGTGTTGGAGTTAGATTTTCAACATGGTATCAGATCATACCTATGGTTGAAAGAAAATTCAACAACCACGTGGATCAAAAAGGTAAAAAATAAAAAGGAAAAAAGATAGAAAACCCAAAGGAACAAATTAAAACAAACCTAAACAAAACAAAACAAAAAAGGAACCTAACCAAAAAAAAAACAAATATAAGGACAAAAGAGAAGAATATTGGGAAAAAGAGGAGATGAAAGCAAGGAAAAAACTAAACAAAGGAACCAATAGACATGTTCTAATTCTAATGAATGTGAAGTTGGGCTCTACTTAGCTTAAGGCCATCATCTCTATTAATACATCTGCTTACCTTCACGATTTCCATGGCCTCACTAACCTGTCTTTTGGATAAGTGATCAACTCTAGCAAGAATCTTCATGTCCTCGTTACATATATGATGCTTGGTTCTCATAGAGTGCTCAGGAAAAGCTGGTGATTTTCAAAATTATAAGTAACTACAACTTTATGCTCTTTAATTCTAACCTATATAGATCTCCCAATTTCACCAATGTAGTTTAGACCACACGAGCAAGAAATTTTATAAACCCCTTTATGTAGTTTGGGATCCACGGGGTCCTTGACCAATCTGAGGAGGCTTCTAATAGTAATAGGATATTAAAATATAGTTTTGATGTGCTTCTTTTTTAGGATTCTAGTGATGTTATTTTTGGTACCTTGTACGCAAGGAAACACCACCTTATGTTCTCCTTCATTAATATCATGGGCTCTAGGGGTCCTTTTCTCCATTGGAAATGCCTTCTCAACCTGCCATTCTTTGTAACCCCTATTTTGGAAACTCTTGATTAAGTGTTACTTTTCTTGGTCCAAGAGCTCTTTTTCAAATATTCTTAGGGATTTGGTAGACAAAGTGTTGATGACCCCCAATTTTTGGGATGAGTGATGATGAAAGTATGTGTGAAGATATTGATCCAAGTATATTTTCTTGCAGTAAACTTAATGAACCAAGGAACCATCCTCCTTTCTTGAAATGGGAACATCCAAGAAAAGAATGGAGTTGTCGTCTTCTAATTCCATAGTAAATTGAATATGCTTGGATTGACTATTCAAGTGCTCCAAAAATCTATTAATGTTTTCTCTACCATGGGGTCATTTTACATTTGTATTATCCGCATACTTGACCCACATATCAGGTTTAAGGGGGGAGGATTCAGTGGACTTATGCTCAAAATGCCCCATATAGACATTTTCCACTACGGGGAATAGTGGAGACCTCATCACAACTTTCCATGTCTGCTCATATATGATACCCTGGAAACTAAAAAATGTATACCTCAGGCAAACCTCGACTAATTTGATCGTTTAAGGGTCAATCACTTTCTCAATCACAGCCACGGAGTCATTCATCGATATCATAGTAAAAAGCGACACAACGTCAAAACTAAAAAGGATATCCTTATTCTCCACTTTGAGATTCTTTATTTAGTTTGCGAAATGATTTGATTCCTTGACATAGGAGTCTATGTTACCAACCAACATTTTCAATTTATTTGTTAAGAATTTGACCAAAGGTAAGTGAGGGATCCAATCATAATGGCGTTGGGCCTAAGGGGAAGGTTATCATTATGAATTGTAGGTAAGTTATAAACTCTAGGGGTGGGAGGGAAACTAGGTATGAGCTTTTTCTTGGTATCATCATCTAGGGATGATGACTTATTAGCTTTGGACATATCCTTCATGATTCTATTCAAAGGGTTCTTATTTAAATTCTTATAGCAATGGTTGAAGTTATTTTCCGATGCATTCTTTTCCAATGCAACCAAATATTCTTATTTGTAAGCTTGTGTAAGCATCCTTATATTTCTAGTTGTGATACCTATCCATTTTCTAATCTTGGGCCTCTTCCATTGTTATATATAGAAGACATTCTCTTGTATTTTATTCATGACAAATCTAATAGATCATATGCAATCTCTCTTATCATAGGTTTTCTTTTGGTTTTGTAGTAGTTTTTTGTTCCTGGGATATTCTTTTAAATATCTTCATAAGGCCATGGTTGAAGAAATAGATTCCTTGGATAAAAGTGAAACTTTGTCCATTTGTATTATCTAAGCCAATGGTTTTGGCCATTTCATAACTAATTTGGGTTGAGGAATTAGCGTTGTAATCTAATCCAAGTTAATGGATTAGGGTTTTGCATGTTGTAGAATACCTAAATATTATATTTTGAATGGTGAGGTTAGTACAATGAGATGGAGAGAGGTGTGACTCTCAGTTAGGCCACTTTTATCAGTTAAGGTTTCCAAGGTAAACCTTGTGTATAATGTGTAAATGTCCAATTGTTATTTTTATGTTTTAGATTCTACTAGTATTGCTTTCTTGCACAAGCATCAAAAAAGAGAGAGAAAAGGAGAGAGGATATCAACATTTATTATAATTCCAATTGTCCAAGTATTTAAGTTTTATTTAATGTTTGCATAATAATGATTTGGATTTTTTTTCTTTTTTGAATAATTATAAATAATGATTTTGACAAGCTTTTTTAAATTATTTATTTTTAAAAAACTCAAAATAAACAATAAAAGAAAAAGAAAAAATATATATAAAAAAATAATAATAAAAATTATTTTTACCACCCCTTACATCGACATCATTACCGATAATGGGGCCTGGCAAGGAAAGTAAGGTGATCTAGAAACAATGCTACCAAGGTGGTGATATTTCTATCACCTCTCCCACCTCTACCCCATCACCTATCTTGGCAGCAATGCAAATTCAACCTTTTCAAATTTGAAAAGATGTGTGTGTGTGTGAGAGAGAGAGAGAGATAGGCTAGCTAGATAGGTTGAGTGTTTTGAGATTCGTCCAGAAGGTCTTGGGGTCAATTTCTCAAGTTGGTTGGCTCTTATGCATGCCTCACTCAATATCCATGTCGAGTCATGCATTATAATTTGTGCTTACTAGTTTACAGTGGGTGACATCTATGAAATGTGAGGAAGTGCTAGAGGGTTTCTCCATGAGGTTTTCCTAGGGGAAAAAATACATATATAATATATGCACACAATTTTAGATATTAAATTTATATTTTTGTAATTTGGAAAAATGATTTAAAAAAATAAAATAGAATGTCAAATTTAATAATAACATAAATGATTTTTTTAATGTAATTTTGTAATCTTCTGAACTAAAAAGCTTCGAATTATTTTCCAAAAAATAACACAATATTATTTGTTCTATTGGTTTTAATTGAGTTTCTTCAAAAAAATAAGAAATTTTAGGGGTGGCAGGTGTGGAGGGGGGTGTGGGGGGTCAGATTTGACCCCGAGGAACAAAGGTAAGGACACCCAACCCCCTAAATACTTGTTTTAAGGGATGGGATATTAAAATTCACTTTTCCTCGACCATATGAAGGCCTCTTCTCGAAGGCACCATCATCTTTTGCTCGTCAAGAGCTTTCCAATGATTGTTTCCATGCTCAAAACCGAGCTCTGGATCAAAAGTTATGGCCTTCCAAAGTTTAGACCTTATTAGTCAACGTCCACCTCACCGACATGTGGCTCAATGTCACCTTTGTTCCCAAAAGTGGCATTGACATGTCATAACATGTCACCCTTTTGGCGCATATGTGACTGTTGGTGTGAACATTGGTGTGGCACCTGCCACCTGGCCACTGAGCCCCCGGCCCTTCCAGACTCAATCACTTCACTATACATTTCTCTGATACTCGATGCTTTGGGGTATTGGCTTACCGAGGCACCGGGCCCGCCAGACCACCGAGGTACTAGGATATCGATACCCAAGTAAACAAACTTTACGCTTAAAACTATAACGCCCGGACCGGTTTCCTAGCTAGCACCTCAAACACATGGTGATACCACTATCAGCCACCTAGCCAGACACGTATACCTCTCATCGCATGATACTTAGGATGACACGTGGCACACATATTGTCACTAGCCACCCCCTCAAGGTATTGAATCCCCATGATATGTGGCACATTCTTCGCTCAACATGTGGACCTCCCACGTGTATTGATGTGGTATATATGTCAACACGAAATGTTGGCTTGTCCATCTGGGAACTGAGACTTGTCCATCGTTCATTGATTAGGTGATGTCATCCTCCCCCGCTCTAATCTTGTGAGGTAAGGTTGAAACCATTCCCAGAACGTTGCCTCACGGGGAACCCGGCCACCAAGCCACCGGCCCCACGAATGCTTGCGCTATCGGTCACACCTATGATCTCCCAATACCCTATGCCTGGAACCCCGCATATGCCGGATTTGTGCTCCACCGACCCACTGGCCACTGGGGAAAATCTGAACTTGTACAAACTTCTTCTGGGGTTCCAGTGTTCTGGTACCGCAGCTATCAACTCCCTCCTAATATTTTACGAGATCAATGGTTGAGATCACTCGACTCTTAGATCCAATGGCCAAGAATTAAGGGCACTAATCCAATGGTATTTCCCCCACCATGGACACAATCAACCTGTCAACCAATCACCTATCGACAGTTGTCTCCTTCTATGTACGTACACTGCCATGTTGGAAACAACATGTCACAAGGACTTCGACTTCTCTCTCTCCATGGTTATAGCAATAAAGGTATATAATCGGTGGTTGCAACCCTGTCCCACCGGGGTAGTGGGACATTGGGGTACTGGTATTCCTATCAAAATTGATCTAGATTATTTTCGGCATGAAATGAGAGAAGAGATATAATAAATAAATGTACAGAGATGTATCGGATATCCAATAATATAACAGAGATATAGCATAGATATAAAAATAAATACAAAGATACAGTAATACACAATTCCAATTAATGAGTGAAATGTACATAACTATAAAATACAGAGTTAATGAACTCACTATAATGGTAGCAGCTTATCTCTGAGAAGAGATGTGATGGCTATGCTCATTCACAAGAAGATAATTCTTACAATGAAGCTCCAAAGGCCTTTTTAACATAAATAAAATCCAAAACCCTAACCCCAGAAGATGAAAAGCCAATAGTTTTGTGGACCTCGTTTTGGGTAGTTTGGTGTATCAACTTCTCGGGGTCGTAAATTTGGCATATGATCTTCGTTTGGGGCACACGATAGCTCGTCAGAAAGGTATAAACAAGGAAATTCATTTTGGGGGCTCAATCAAAACCTTTGGCTCTAATTTAGGTGCTTGATTGCAAATAAACTTCATTTAGGCCCTCAAAATGGCCCCAAGAGTTTAGGAACCAAAACAATGCTAAAAATAGTAAATTGCCATAAGACTGTTTTGAGCCAGTTGGAATAGGTGGGTGGCCATAGATATCCACCTGGATCAATACTCCCTCCTTAGGAAGCACTGGCCTCCATTGCTTTTAGTTTTCAGGGGAGAGGGGAAAGTGTTTGTTGAATCTGAACCTTGGTGAGTTGCTTACCTTGTTGGAGAAGTTGTGTTGCTTGGCGTGTTGAAGGTTTTCACGAACCTGTTGTTAGTGGGGTTGAATTTGTTCAACCAACTTGTTGTATCTTGGCTTGATTTGGAAGTGTGTAGGCACCCTCGTAGGAGAATAAACAATATCTTCTTTCTCCTCTACAATCTGTTTCTACTATATAGAAAGGTATTGGTCCAAGGTTGCAGTAGTTGCAGTGTCCTTATGTTCACCTTTTGAATAGATTGTAGTATGATATACTACCTTTCGGCACTGTTTAGGTGGGACAGTATTTGTAACTACCTCTGGGATCATGTATACATGACCCCCTAGAGTAACAATGAAACTACAGGGTCAAGACTCATGGATAGCATGGAGATTCCACATATATGGTTGGCCCAAGAGAACATCACAGACATCCAATGGGGAAACTTCACATAATACCTCATCCTTGAAAGGTTGGATGGCGTATGACAATTGGCATTGTTGGCTGACATGAAGATCACGTCCTTGGAGAAGCTACCTGATGTTGTATGGCTATGGGTGTGGTGTTTTCAACAATACAAATTGTTTGATGACCTTTGTTGAGATGAGGTTATTCTAGCTTCCTATATCAACAATAAAATGCAGTGGGGTCCCCCTCACCCACATCTGTGAATGGAAGAGGCGCTCCCCCTCTTTAGGATCTGCTAGTTCTTCTGGTTGAATTTTTGTGGTCGCAACAGTAGCAGTAGGGTCTGCGTCGATGATCTGTCTTCTCCCATTATTTTCTGAATCAGATTCTGAATCTAGTTTCGTCTCTTTGTCTTTGATCTCGGCCACCAATGATTATTTTGAGCGACATTCATCAGTGTTGTGCCAGGTGATTTTGTGGAAATCACACCACTTTCTAGTGTCTTTCTTCGTCTTCATGTGACCCTTATTTTCTTGTGGCTTGGACTGGGTTTCGAGAGGTTGTTTGTTAGGGTTGTATTTATCATACTTTGGTTGTTGTGGATTTTCATACCATAACTCTCGTTTTTTATGGTGCCTAAATTTATGCTCGATTTCGAAAGCATATCGATAAGAAGCTCCAAGCAATGAGATGTCCAAAAACTTCATTTCAGTTTGGATGTACCTGAGTAGAGACCCACAGTATTTCGGAACCAAATGTCGCTCAGAATCTTTGATATCCAGCTTGATGCACAAGGTATGGAAGTTATTGGTGAACTTTGGCACTGCTTGGACCCTATCTTGGCGTGGTCCATCTCATGTACTGGTCTTCATAGTTTCCAATAGGGTAATATTGTTACTTAACCGCATCCACAAAAAAATACCAAGTGGGCTCGGCCCCATATATTCCAGACTCCTCTGTGGAACTTTGCTCCCAGTAAGTTTCCCACCAATGTTTGACATGGGGGAGAGCCTTAAGGAGTGAAAAGGTGATATTTTCCCTGTCGAAAAAATTGTGAACAGAGAAATATGGGAATATCATCTATCTAACCTTCGAATACGGGAATATCAAAATTAACTTGTACCTTGAAAGGAGAGGTTCCTCCAAAGTGTTTGCTTGATGAAGACACGTCTGTTGCTATCGGCAAGCGTTGAAGGATGTGGAAAAAATTCTCCATCATTTCGTCCCTCTGTTGTGTGAAAGCTTGCTCAAGCAATAGATTAATAGAATCTTTTGCTTTGTAATTTTTCTTTTCTTCCGTCGTGGAGGTTTTCTTGGGTGTGCGAGAGAAATTTTCCTCAAGAGATATAATCTCGAGACCCAACTTGCTATACTTGGACCTCGTCGGGGACATGCACTGAAAAACGATCAAGAGCAACCTTCTCTAATACCACTGATCCAAATTATTTTTGGCATGAAATGAGAGCAAAGATATAATAAATAAATGTACAGATATATATCGAATATACAATAATATAACAGAGATATAGCAGAGATATAACAGTAAACAAAAAGATACAGTAATATACAATTTCTATTAATGAGCGAAATGTACAGAACTGTAAAATACAGAGTGAATGAACTCGCTAGAATGGTGGCATCTTATCTCCGAGAATAGATGTGACGAATACGCTCATTCGCAAGAAGATGATTGTTACAATGAGGCTTCAAAGGTCTTTTTAACATAAATAAAATCCAAAACCATAACCCCGGAAGATGAAAATCCAACAGTTTTGTGGACTCTGTTTTGGGTAGTTTGGTGTATCAACTTCCTGGGGGCATAACTTTAGCATACGATCTTTGTTTTGGGCGCACGATAGCTCATTGGAAAGGTATCAATGAGGAGATTCATTTTGGGGTGCCTGATCACAAAAAAACTTCATTTGGGCCCTCAAAATGTCCCTGGGAGTTTAGGAACCGAAAAAACTGTTAAAAATAGTAAATTTCTAGAAGATTATTTTGACCCAGTTGGAATAGGTGGGTGACCACCAATATCCGCCTAGATCAAAAACCCTCCAAATCAAATCCCCTATGGTGAAAGATTTGGTTATCTCCTCGCAACTGAGATCAACAGTGGATACCTTTCCACCCTCAAAGCCAATGGATATAGTCTAAGGGCATGTGATATAAGGGTTTTTGTCAGACTACAGGGACCCATGCTTGGTCTGCTAATAGACCTTTAGGTGACACATAGAAACATCTTTTTGTGATGGTTTCACGCTGGCATCCCATGTCAACGTGACATCACCTCATGTTTCTCTCGTTATACGTTGATACAAGGGGTTGGAACCCGGACACTAGGTATCAGCATATCGATGATTATCAAGACCTAACATGTGAGACATCTCTGCATTCCAAGGATATGATAGCCTGATACTTCGTGGCTCTAACCAACGATCCTATGTGTTCTAAAATGATCGGACGGGTGGAATTTGTCCCATCCATTCATCCAACGGGTGTGGTTCCTGTCGATTTACGATGTGACATCAATGGGTAGATAGCCTATATTTGGATGGTTGAGATCAACTCCAACTCAAGCATTGATGTTTGCTAAGTCTCGCCATCTCCAATGAGTATTAAATGATTATGGTTGATAATTTTGGACATAACAATCCCGCAGCTTCACACTATATCAGTCTATTGGGTTAAGTATTTGGCTCTATCAAACTCTCATACCTCCAACAAAGCTTCAAATCCCACAATCCTACCTTTATCCGAACAGAGAATTTTCATGTTTTATCGGCCTTTTCTGGACTCCTATACAAATATTTCAATTAGTTCACTTGCAGGTTCTTTCCATAGCCATACAATTTTGTTAATTGTGCAAGCCTACATAATTTAATATTTACCCAGCATGCAGACTTACCATTGATACAAGGATTAATTCCTATTACGTAGATTTAATTATCCATGAATACATTCACAAGAGGCATCCATTTATGCAGTTCCTTAATCACTCAAGTACAAGGGCTTGTGCTAAATACAGTCATTCAGTGCATAATCCAAGCATACATATCTATAGAATTACAGGCTTCTGGCCATGCATTTCAATTCAATTACACATGGCATAAGGAGTACTTATATGTTCCAAGTTGTAGCCTCCCAATGGATTTTGGGTGTATGCCTTTCCACCCAACCATAGGCTCAGATGCAATCAATCTCTGCAGTCTATCCACCCCCGTGCCAATTCATGATACCACTAGGAAAAATCCTCTCAGGTTCACAGGATTTCTCTTTCTCTAGGACTCTCGTCTCTCTGTCCATTCCTCGGTTCACTCTCTGCATTGTTCTTGTTCCCCTCCAGAAATTATCATCCCCTCTATGTTATCCTCGTGTGTCTCTCTTGCATCCACCCCCCCACACAGGAAGGTTCTCGACTTGTCCTTTTTCTTCTATCAGAAGGAACCCGTGGGGTCAAACTGGGGACTTCAAAATGGGTAATTTTTTGTACCTCGAGCCGATAGTTTATGCTATCCTAACCACCACCATCCCAATACTTCAATTCATTGAGGGTGGTTGGTTGTTCAACCACCAATCTTCCCTCATTAATTGATACGTCTTAGGACTAGGAAAATAACTTATTACTTCTATATTAAGTGTCTCAGCAAGGAGGCTTGGGTCATTTTGGCATGATGAACCCCTTCTCTATGCTTCCTCACTCTTTCCTCTAGAGGTATCATGGCCATTACTTTCAAGGCTTCACCCATCAATCAACTAGTTGGCATTTCTCCATTCAAACAATAATTTCAGTTACAATGTCCATATGCCATGCATGGAAATTATTACATATAATCAGGGGTTTAGAAAAAGGTCTATTACAACAAAAGGAACATAAATACTCATAGGGACTAGGTCATAAAACAAACAATCAAGCAGAGATATTGGATGCATTCATAAGACTGACACTGATACCTGAATACAAAACCCAGAGAATTATTGTGATAGGAGACTCAGAACTGGTAATAAAAGGTCTAAGAGGCATCAGCCACAACTCCAAGTCCATCCTACAAAGAATTTATAAAAGAAGTAAAGCCAAGGAATGAAATGTTTTCTCTGTGGAATACTTCCACATTCTACATCATCAAAACCAAGAGGCAGATCAGCTTGCCAAGGAAGCCAAATCATTAAGCCAAGGGGACCTAAAGGACAATTAGGTGCCTTAAAAATATGGTTAATAGAGAAAATGAAATAATTTCTTACCTTAGCAAAATGGATACAAGAGGACTGATAAATGTGGCAAATAAAAATTTTAGTGAAAAAATTGACATTGGAGGACATGTAAATTTCAAAAAAATTGTTGAGGGGAGTGATGTGACCCTCCCCTCCAACTTATCATATACATTTGGTTGCGATGACATAGCATCAACATCAAGCATTTTCCTCGCGTCATCCCCATGTGTTTCATATTCCATATGGCAGCTGAAACCATATGTTCACATGAAGGCATTCAAGGCATTCCCTTCGCAACCCTTCGTCTCATGTGGGATTTTCCTTCCATCTGGCGTCATCATGGGGAAATCACCCTTGCAAGTCAATTTGGTTGTCCTACAGGATCAAAACCAACAAACTATCTCATCATTGTAGGAACTGGCAATGGATAACGCGTGAGGTATCGAGGATGGTAGGCTTATGGTTGGTGGAATTTCTGCGGTTGGAATTTGTTAGTATGATCAATCGGCCTCCCCCTCTCCAGCATTCATGACACCCACGTGGTAGCTCTTGGCCATACAGTTCGTCCAACATGTGGTGCAAAAGCCAATCAGTGTGTGACTGCAACAGTTGTGAATTGGAGGCCCTCAAAACCATAATGGATCTACAACAAGGGGAAATTATATCTCTTACATAATATGACTCAATTATATCTCATACATAATATGACTCTCAGTTCAAGCAAGCCATGCAGGAACAAGAGGAATGACATGACAAGGAATTCGAAATAGTGCTTAGGAAATTCAATCGACATACAGAACAAAGTTTTCTTCTGAGAAGAGAAAAGCAAGGCCCTCGAGTAGCAATCCAAGGTCAGAATGAAGCCATTACTTCAAAAGTATCTCATGCATCATGAGAAGTAGAGAAACCCCAGCAAAAGCCATGTGCAGTCAGAAACCAAGATGACTCTTAAGCTCTTTTGCACACGGAATTAAAGATCCATTAGCTAGGTTCAATAAATGCATACCTGTTATTTTTCTTTGATCATAGGCTAGAAAACAATTTAAGCAAGGAGACTCTCTTTATGTAAAATTTTGAAAGAATTTAGTTCTCTAAGGAAGCACATTCCCTCTCTTTTTGCTGAACAATCCTGAACTCAAGAAAGTTGTAATATCTGGCTGGTTTTAGAATTGCTACAGCTATCTTTTCATATAATATACTTTACTCGTTCTTGTTAAAAATTTTGAAATTTTATTAGAAAAAATTTACACTAACTTTTTTAATATTAAATTAATTTTTTTCAATTTTGTATTCTTATTAGGTTCCAATGCTTTTAAAATTATCTCAAAAAACACCAAACCTATCATGTTATTAAACAACTATGATCCCATTAAGAATAGGTGTTGAAACAAAGAATGCAAAGATGTGACACAATTTATTGAGCAATCTATACATTGTTGTTCCAAGATATTTCATGGTCAATAAAACCACCTTAAAAGATGATATACATTTATCCAAGTGATGGAGGACTAGGGCCTACAAATCAAAGTACACAATGAAAATTTCAAATGAACACAAACACATTGCATAAAAACAAGAAATAAATGCAAGACAATATTTTATTCAAATTCAATAAGTCAATCTAACAAGTCTTATTCCAAAGTAGCAGAGTAAATTCAAAGAGGTATTAATTATTGAAAGTTATTCTAGTTTTACTTGTCAATCACAATTCTTCAAATACCTTTTAGAGACTTACTAGGGCACTATAAACATTATTGATGAAGGGGCTTATTTGATTTTCAAAAAATTGTAAAGAGGTAAGGAGACAACATATTATAAAAGACCCACCCAAAAATTCTTCACAAGTTCTTTATTTTGGTGGTAATTTATAATTAGAGTTATAAAAAAAAATGGCATTTGAAAGTACAAGAATATAGCATGTCTCGGGAGTTATAAGGGGTTTATTTGTTTCAAACCATTGTTAGGATCTATGATAATAAAATTGTAACTTTTTGGATGGTGTCCTAGATTGATAGAAAATTGAATAAGGGGGGCGGAGGAACTTTGTATATGTGCCATGTTGACTATTGGTGTCATTTTTGTCATGTGGTATCGTTGGTGCATTTTTCTTACATTGTAATTTTTTTGGACAAACATACTCAAAATAAACACATGCAACAAAAGAAAACTAAGGATATAAAGATATTTAATTTTGCAATGTGACTTGAATCAAAGGATAATTTTTACTCGAGGACAAATCGAGACAAAATTCAACTTCAAAGTGTTTTGCATCATTGGGCAATTTATGATCATTACTCTGTAATTCTACAACATCTTATGTGTTTAAGTCAAGTTTCTCAAATATCTCTATCATTTTGAGTCAAACATGAGTTGAGGCATAAAGTTGGGGTTCATGAAGTCTATATATCTTTGAAGCTTTAATTCAGTATTGAAATAAAGAGTGGATTTACAATAAGCTATTTATTCATAAGACAAGTTGAAGAAATTTCCAAGGTCAAGTTGAATTGTACGAAAGAACCTTCCATAATTTGAATTAGGAAACCTTGTATGAGTCCATAATTTGGATGTCAAAAAGTATTTCAAGGTCAAAGATTTTAGAAGATTTTGTGCTTGAGTCTTGTATGAATGGTTGGTAAAATGTCTTTTTTTATTACGGACTAGGAGGTTTGACTCACTAAAAGAAAGTTTTGTAAATGATTCACCCAAATTTTAATAAGAGGGTCCAAAGGAGGTAAATTGGGAAAGAAACCTTAGAATTTTTTGTTCTAGGATATTTTGGAAATCTTGCATCTTTGGTCAAAGGAGAACTTGGACCTAGAGGCTTTCACTTCCACTAGCAAATTTTTTTTAAAAACTAAATACTGGCAAGGATCGAATGGATGTTTTATTTGCTCCAAACATTGATTAGCACACGTTAGAGATCAACGATTCACATAAAGAAAATAACTCTCACTAATATGCTTACATGTTTATGAGGTAGTGCACAAAATGGTGGATATGCTTCTAAGTATAAACAAGGTTTTTGAATGAAGAGTTGACATCACCTAGAAATCAAGCAAAACTTAAGAATTTTGAACCAACTCCTGCTCAGAATAATCCATTGTTTGGATTAGAGATTGTTGTTTAAGCGAAAAAGAGAAAATAGAGAAATAAGCAGCTAAGGATGAAATAATTGAATTGGATGAAGACACCAAGAAGGAAAAGGATAAATTGAAATTGCAAGATCGTCGAAACAGTTGAAGATAAAGAGGAACAAATTTGGATTTGAGTATGAATAGAATGACTTTGACTTCTTTCGTATTCCTAATTACTCAAAACCTATCCAGTTTGTGAGTAATGATTTTCTTGCCAAAAAATTGGTAGTTACATCAGCGAATCATAAAGTTAAAGAAATCGAGGAAGAAGTTAAAGATATTAGGAATGACTCTAAGAATAAGTTCAAGGATGCTCATCATGAAGTTGATGAGAAATATAAGGATGATCATGAAGACTTTGATGATGAAATATTTGGTCTAGTACTTAAAAATTCCATTAAAATTGTTTTCATCCTAATCCATGCAACCATTGTGGGAAGACAAGTCTTCTTTCAAAAAGGTGTCAAAATGAAATAAGATCAATATAAAATAGGTACATTTTGGATGTGTAAGCATTTATTGATGGAATTTGGGAACCAAATTATTGGAAAGTTCTTACCATCATATTCAAAGAGTGGTAAAGTCCAATTTGATAGGAGTAATTTCAACAATAGATGGACAAGGATATTTTTAGCCAATTTATTTGGGAATTGATTATTTAGGGCATGATTGAGGCCTAGTTAAGGTCATATTTTGAATTCAAGATCAAGTCTTTAGACTCTACTCAAAGACAATATAGTTACCCTTTTCTATTTTTAGGGAGGGGACATTAACTATATTGATACACATGTCCCAAGAGTTCTAACCTCTTATCTGACAAGGGGTAGATGTGAGTTTCAGAGTTGTATCACAATTTTGAGGATTGTTGTCAATTCATGATGAGAGATTGAGGATTTGTTGATTTCAACATGGATCACTCAAATGGAGTTTTTCGATTGGTCAATTTGACCTTCAAAGGATAGTTTCCAAAATAGTTTAGTGCTTGGGATTTTGAGGATTTTGAGGATTTTGAGGATATTAAGAATATTACAATAATTTTTTGACATGGAAGTTTTCTTATGGATGATTTACCAATTTTGGCATTTGAGGATTTAGTCACCAATTTGTGACTTGCATGGTTGTTCTACATTTTTCGACATGTTGGTTTCAATATTTGATACAGTACTATTATTTCACCTCTTTTCAACAATTTTATGGCAGGGTTCACTCCTTGTTGAATAATTCACAATTTTTTAAACACAAGACTTTGGTTACATGATACAGTATTGGGATGCTAATTAACACTCTTTTTGGTGTCATTTATGAGAGAGTTTTTGTGGGCATATTTGTTCACTTTATAGTCTTCAAACTTTGTAGGGATGGTCTTTGAACTTAGCAAAGGAACGTTGATTCTTCTATACTTTCGCTCAGCAAATCAAATTGTCATGCATTTTTAGGTTTTGGGGTGTGTTGGACTTACAAGCAATTCACTTCCCATCAAATTTTTCTCTTATTGGTTTGGGTTCATATCAATGAACACATGCAAGTTATCTAGCTTATTTTTTGTAGAATGAGATTTCCAAACTTAGTATTCAACATCTAGTTTGATGGTTTTTTCAGGCAGATCTTCATGAAGATTCATATGCTTTTAAACCATGAATATCAAGTTGAAGACTTGGATATACCAATTTTGGAACTAGTTCTTGTTGCTCAACTAGTATAGTTTTATAGACTTATGATTGAAAGAGGGATTATTAGTCTTTAGCTCCCTCTAGCAATCAATAACTCTTGACCACCTTTGTATTCTCTCACTTTGGAATAAAATATTTATTTTAAGTGTGTATGTTATATGATAGGAGTATTAATTACCCTAATACTTGATGAGGTGTTATCATTAGGTTAAGGTTTCTTCTCCTGTGGTTAAAACCAATGTACTATCTATATTTATCATTGATGTGAATAATATTGATTGTCTAGTATTATATTTTCCACCATTTTATTTTGTTCCTCTTAGTGTGTGAATGTTGATTGTTATTTTTACAATGAGACTTATATTTTTCATACTACATCAATCTTTGTCCCGGTATCATCACAATCAACTTGGAATACCTTGTTGAATTCATGCAAAGCCAACACTAATTGTTATGCCACCTTCTTCTTCAAACATTCAAGACTTTTTTCTAATGTTGCATTCCATTGAAAACCACCATTCTTCATGCACTCAATTAATGGTGCACAATATGACTAAACCTTCAAACAAACTTCCTATAGAAACTTTCTAAACCATGAAAACTTCTTACCATAAATACATTTTTTGGAGTCGACGACTCAACTTGCTCTCACTTTCTTTGAGTCCATCTTCAATCCTACTTGAGAATTACAAACCCCAAGTACACTAGCTCCTCTTGTAAAAACAAACACTTATTCAAATTAATTAACAATCTTTTTCTACTCCAAAACTTGTTGCAAATGTATCAAATGCTCCTCCTTTGCCCCACTAAAAATTAGTGTATCATTAAGGTATAAAACAAATTTACGAAGAACATTTTTTAGTACTTTATTCATCAACTACATAAAATTACTTAGTGGATTCATCAAACCAAATGGCATAATCATCCATTCATACAAATCATCTTCTTCTTTTTTAAGTTGTCTTTCATTCATATCCTCGGATCCTAATTTGATTATAACCTCTTTTCAATCAATCTTAACAAATTATCTTGTTCCACTCAAAAAATCCATCAAATCATCCAACACTAGTAAGGGAAATATCTACTTTATCATAATATTGTTTGTAGCTCTAGAGTCTATGTGCATTCTCCTCCCTTTCTTTGGTACGAACAATGCAAATACTACAAAGACTCATGCTTTCCCTCATTAGTCATTTGTCCAACAATTTTTGAACTTGCATGTTCACTTCTTCACCTTCCAATAGTGTCATTCTATGCAATATAGTGTGGTAAACTTAATCCAAGTATCAATTCAATCTAGTGTGAAATACTCCTTGTTAGTGATAATCCAACTGAAAAATATTCTAAAATAATTTCATCGTACTCCAATAATTATTTTACATACACTAGTACCTATTTCCTCTCCTTCACTATCCTTCAATAAAATTACAAGACAACACTTTGAATTCTTTACCTCCTTCAAGAATTCCATGGTCAAACATAACATTACTTTGCTACCACTACTTTCACCACCTTCTTCCTTCATGGGGTGCAATTTGAAATTTCTTCCATCTTTCTTGTAGTGGTATGTATTCTTCTTCTCATCATGGAAAGTATATTGATCATATTGTCAAATCCTACCCAACAAAGTATGACAAGCATCCATTGGGAAGATATCACGCAAGACTTGATCCTAAAGTCTCTGATATGAAAATTCAACAAGCATTGTTCGAACACATTGACTTGGTGTCCTTTCTATAGTGATGACACTCTATAGGTATTTAGGTGGGGAGTATATTTCAACTTTAATTTCAAAATAATCTCTATGGAAACTAAATTTTCATTGCTACCTCCATCAATAGTCAAGTTATAGTATTACCTTCAATTTTACTCATGTTCTTAAAGATGTTTGTCATTTGCTCTAGGTTCTTTTTCTTCTACAATTTTCTTTTTTGGCTTCAAAAACGCTCTTGTGATCGTCAATTTTTTGCCTTGCTCTCACTGAATGTCAAAAATGTTATCTCCAACCACGAACTCCACTGCTTGTGAACATTGAGTTCCTACATTGTTCCTTATTCCCTCATTTTGATTTTCTAGACATTCTTATGCTCAATGTCCAATTATATCACACTTGAAACAAGTGCTAGTGAATCTAAACCAAGTGGGTTAGCTCAATTGATTGAACCAACTGGATTTAAAGTGAAGATCATTGATTGTACTCTAACAACATTTACCTCAATTGTCATTCCCAAAATATGAGGTAGCACTTGGAGGGTTTCCATAAGAAAAATTTACATGAAAAAAGTATCAAAGAATCTATCATACCCTTGTCCTTTGTTTTGATTATATCCTCCTCTTTATTTTTTATCATCGATGTTGGTTTTTACGTCAGTCTTCAAGGTGGCCATTGATCTTCCACATGTGGTTCTTCCTCTACCTTGAGAACGTTGTTGTTTTCTAGTCGGCATTCCTTCTCCTTTCAAAACAATTGAAATACCTTTCATACAGAATGAAATAGTAGGTATTTAATTCATCTAAAATCTAAAATATAAAATCATTTACATACATTTCCACTCTTTGGTCTTCAAGTTCATGTAGGCTTAATCTAATTGTCAATTGATAGGATCCGTGTATTCGTGAAATCATATACTTGTCTTAAATTATTTACTTGTTGTATGTGATACCACCTTCTTGGGGAGAAGCACCTCTAGTTAACTAAATAAATTCTCAATAAAGATTCTCAAAAAAATGGTAAAATTTACTTGTGGTTCATTGATATTCCTAATTTTTACTTAATAAGCATATATAAATAATAATATGCAATGAAAATTCATATTCTCATATGTGCTAAACTAATTCATAAACTTTTCAACATGCAATTGCATTACATAAAGCTAAATAATGGACAAAATCAAATAATCAAAACTACTTTCATATAACCAACTTTCTAGTTAAGATAAAAACAAGAGGTTTTAAAGAAACACATGTTTTGATATAAGTGTATAGTTGATGAAACAATGCATCCAGCAAGGGAATCCAACAGAAGTAACTCGAGCAAAAACAATATCCAAAAACCAAATCTACAACCAACTATAGGGGATATGAATGCTCTCCTCCCAACCTAATTCCCTTAACCATTGAGCTAAAGTCACACCAAGCCCACAATCACTAATACTATACCAATTTTCTCTTAATTCAAACTTATTATTGTTGATCTTGACAACATCAACCAATATCCAATTCTTTAAGACTTTATCCACCAATGTTTACAATCTCTCAATCTCTCTTGAATTGGAATAGGAATGCTTAATCCTTAAAAAATCACTTTTCATCTCTATATATCACATAATCATGCATGTAATCCTTTAAAAATAATGCAATTCTCTAAAATTGTCAAAATTGAGTAAATATATGCACATGCATCTAATTTCGTCCATTAATAAACTTTCACAGATTTAAATTGAAATGTATTTAATAAATATTTAATAACTAGGTTCCCATAATGAACTTATCACACAGAACACACTCTTAATATTATAGTACTAGTGTGAAAATGTAGGATGTCCACATTTAAGTACCATGTGAAAACCCTGCATGTGCACTAATACTCAACAATAAATCTATGCCCATAACAGTACATTTTTTATGTGATGCAAGATGAAAAAGTAAGTCAACATATCTCTATGATGAAGTAGCTACGTGCTCTTTTATTTTATGAATACAAGTACATGCAAATTGAATACAACCAAGCAACCATGTAATTTCATACACAATTGACCACCACTTCATTTATATTCCATTTGTATCCATCATTTATACCACACCCAACGCTTGAATATACATGCTAGTCATGGCACGAGTCTCTTTGCTAAGATTGGTCTTATATATGTCAAATGCCATGATACAGTGTTAATACTCGTCACACATGTTGACTATAGTGATTATAGAAATCCATATCATATCCCAAAGACTAGTTGAATTTCATCATCTTGCAAAACTCTACTTCCCCAAGCATTTTGTAAGGCTCTATGGTCCCAAGGATATGAAAAACCCCTAAGGATTCTCATGAGTCTAAAGTCACTTATATAGAATTAATGATCATGGAAAACCCTATCCCCAACACATATCATGGAACTTTATTGAGATCCTTTGTGGATATGGACTCCAATGAGATATATCATCGAACCAGCCTTCCAAGCCAATGGAACGGTTGCCTTGTCAAACTCTCGCTTACATCATAATAACTAGACATCAAGTCATAAAATGTGTTCAATCATAAATCACATGTATCAAATCACCAATCACATACATCGAATCATTGTCACCATATGACCATCATATGGCTAGCATAAATCACATATATCTAATGTAACTAGCATCAACAGCATTATCAAATCATAAAGTATATTATCCAAAACATGAGCATTCATCTAGTCACCATATGCATATCCTACTCATGGTAAATTTTAGTGCAACAGTCACATCATGCATGTGTTATACATCAAGTTTCACTCATAATGAACATCGTGGCAATATGTATTATATGAAAACCAAAAATTGCATTCATGATGTCATCTTAACATACCATGTCATCATCTCATAGTAAAGCTTATAATCACAGAGAAACAATTGGTAGCCATGCATGTCCTTGTGTACAAACTATGCTCATAATATACGAGCAACAATTACTCATAAAACTTGTTCACCATCTTCTTTCAAGTTCGAATTCTCTCTTTGTTCTTTCGAGTTCGATTTTTCTACACGAAGTCCCACCACAAGGCAGTTTGTCCCTTCAATTTTGTGGAAACAAATTTCACCCTTTGAAAGTCTTCCACTATCTCATATTTGAAATACTACTCCACTTCTCTCATTTAATCTACCAACATCTTAGCTTTTACACTATGACCATGACTCAAAACTTCAACTAACGCATTTTTTTTCTTCCATAAATCAAAATAATTACACTCCACGCCTTTTATTTCTTGTTGCTCTACTTGTGTTGGCTCTTGTTTGGATTCTTCTTTTGTATCACTGCTCTATCATGTTTCCAATTATTCTCCTTAACTCTTTGATTTGATTCGTTAAGTGCTCCTCTTCCTCATCTTCACACAATACCAAAAATCACAAATCTCTTCACTTGAATAGTTACAACTTCCTTCGACTCATATATTTGTTGCAACAATGAAAGAAAACAATTATCCCCAATGTTTTCTCACACCAACTACTCTAATACCAATGCATGGCCTAGGAACTACAAATAAAATTACATAGAAGAAATCCCAAACGAACACAAACACAAATGCAAGAAAGCAAGAAAGAAAATTAAAGAAATATTTTATAAACATTCAAAAATCTAATCTAACGAGCCTTATTACAAACTGACATTGTAAATTTAGAGAGATCATAGTCTCTTTGCCTAAATTTGTTCTTCAAAAAGGTTAACAATGCACATAACTATGTCTACATTGTTTCTACTTTGAATTGATCAAAAATCTCCAATTGCGGAAGTCGAACAGTTAAAAGGCCAAACAATGCCAAAATCTCACCCTGCATTCTCCAATGTTCAATTTTATACACAAATATTCAAACTCGAACCATCACCAACTACTCCCATTGCCAAAAATTTGAATCATCCATTAATCAAATTGATGGAACCCTATTATCGAATTAGCTTCCCTAATAACAACTTTGAAATTCATAGTTTTGTCGCTAACTTCGTTTCGAGGATTCAAAAACGAGTGAATGAATTCCTTCCAAAGGTCCAAAATATCCTAAGAACCTTCATCCTTTTCTATGTGAAGACCATTATGTGAATTTTTGGGGATGCTCCAAAAGTGTTTTCACCTAGCTTGGAGAGCCCTAGATTTCTTATTCCATTGGTGATGCTTGATGGACATATGGATAGCTCGATTTGAATGCATATTTAACCTTGGCTATAGTGATAACATTAGCGAACTAACCTATGAGGTCATTATCCCATGGCATGATGACTAACCCATTGGGAACACATAATGGGGGAATCAGTTGCTTAATTATGAGAGATGCCTACCTAGGACAATGAGCGCTAAGCACTTCCAAGAGGGAACTTATCCTTAAGAGCATGGGACCATGTGACATACACCATTGAATACTTAACTTGAGGACGCTTGTGTTGAGGAGAGTACTTCATGAAGACTGGTTGTGGACTTGAACACATGAAGAAAGCATTGGAGCAAGTAACTACCTTGGCACACATGTTGAAGAGCATTGGGCACAAGAGGACATGTGGCACACATGCGAGACGAGGAGCACTTTGCATGAGAACACTTGGATAACTAACCTCCATGTGAAAGGGATTGTTGGGCTAACGACTTATTAGATAACACACCATCTTGGAAGAAGGGTGTTGGTACCAAGGGCCATCATGCTTGGAGCGTGAACCACCTTGGGGTTGGCTAAAACCCTAATGTGACACTTGTCAGCCTTGTATTGTAGAGTGCTCCATATGGGGTTTCCTTGTTGACTTAGGTCTAGGGTTACTTGTGTTGACCTAATATATGTTTTATGTTGGCCTCCCTCACCTTTATATATAAAGGGAGGAGAGAGCCTTTGTTATTACTCGATACTAATGTACTCATTATTTTATCTTTGTAATTATCTTGGAGAAGTCATGTAGGGAGCAAGAGCTAGATTTTGTGATGTAAACCCTAGAGGAAACATGTAAATGGATGCTAGAACTTGAAGATGTTCTTGGAGCCCTTTTGTGATGCAATAAGATGTTAGGGATTATGCTTATCCTAGATAAAACCATGAGTGTTACAGGATTCATTGTAGACTTGGATGCAAGCCTTACTTCTTGGTGTTATTCATTCTTTATATTGTAATGGAGAAGCCCTGACTCTTGCGTGGATGAAAGAGAGGTAGCACTAGGGTTCCAACCCTAGAGAAGACATGAAAAAGAGAGCTGACACTTTTTGTGACATTGCAACCTTGTTCATGTTGTCATGGAAATAACAATCAAGCCAATGAAAATCAAGATTCTACAAACTCTCTATCATTGAGAACTGTTTATACCTTGCTTCGAATAGGTAGTGACCAAGTAATAATGTGGCTTTAGGATTCGTGTACTTTGTTCAGGTTGTAAGTGTAGCTCCCACAGATCTTTTGTTGTTCCAGACACTAATATGAGGAATATACAACGGGTTAAAGCTTCAAGACACACATCAACACTTAGTCAATTGTGAATCTACCCATTCAACTTTCAATTATATGTTAGCAAGGGACTTTGCAAGTGGTATCAACAAACATTGTGGAGACTGAAGAAAAATAAAAATACCAATTACATGGAGAAGTAATCCATGAATTTATAATGGAGAAAACTAAAGGGAAAAAATCCAATGTATTTATTAGTTGCCCTCTATAGATGCAACCAAACTTGATCCTCATTTTGGAATGAATGAGGAAGATGATGCTTATCGTGTCGAGCCTTGTCTTTTTTGCTGGCTTTCTACAACATCTCTTGTGCTTGCTTCTGAATCACACAAACCCTACCCCTAAACTTGAGTGCCTTGTCAATTTCTCGCTGTCATGGTTTGTGGTGGTAAAAATAATAGGTCGATTGAGTTAAGAGGAATTGCATTGCTCAACTCAGCAAGAGGTCAATTGGGCACCCTAGTACATATACCAATGATTCAATCGAATGGTGAATCAAGTTGCGATAGCAGTTTAGTTAAGGGACAAAGAATCCAATGCTTTCTCTTCCTTGTAATTTATCAATTGCCAATGTTTCTTGTAAAGGTAGATATACTATCAACTCTCTTAAATATTCCAATAGCTAGCAAGATACAACTCCAATTAATACAAGTATAAATAAATTGCCTATATGTGAGTGGAAAATCCTTGTTTGGTGTTAGCTCAGCAATGAGCAATGTAGAGATTCTAGTGCATAATAACCTCTTAATATTATTGATGAATAATCACGGGTGATGGATTCTCATGTAACAATTCCCAAGAATAGTGGAGCAACATATAATCTAAATCGCTCCAGTAGTGACTATCAATTCAACAAGAATGTAAGATAATGTTCCAATAGTTTATCATTGATCCACTCATTGCATCATACAATGGAGACACATCAAGAAATGTTTTACCTTATAGATTTCACCACCCATGTACTCGATGAGTAAAATATTTATGGGAATGAAAAAACATTGGAATGCCAACGATCTCTAATGGCTACATATGGCCTTGTCTAGTATCCATGGCATTTTGGACAGCCAAGGCTAGCCTCAACTTTTCCCCAGTAGGTAAGAATGTTGCTCAGTGCAGGGAGATACAACCTCAGCATGGAGAAATCTACCCAACGATGCCTAAGAACGCTCAAGCAGGTAGGAATCTGTCCCAGGGAAGGAGAAATACACTCAGCAATGCCTAAGAACGTGTAGGAAAGTATGAATTCAACCCAGACAAGGATAAATCCACCTAGCAATGCCTAAGACCGCCCAGACAGGTAGGAATTTGTCCTAGGGAGGGAGAAATATGTCCAACAATGCCTAAGAACGTTTAGGCATGTAGGAATTCGACCAGTGAGTGTAAAATTGACTAGGTGAGTGAGATTGTGGACTATGGGGGAATTTTTACCCTATAGGAAAGAGAAATTCACCCTACAACCATAATTGAACCAAATTAAAAAAATCTTACAGAGGTGCAACGAACATGACAACCATCAATCTTTGGGCCTATAAATGAATCCTTATAAATGAATCCTATTGTGGTAGTAATAGAGTTGTTATACTCTCTATTAGTCAAGGAAAATCAATAATGCAATAAAGGCATTGTCTAAACATTCAACCTTCTGAATTTTTTCATCGGAATCCGACAAAACAGATCTTGGTGAAATCGCCATTTTATGTTGTTTGAATTGCATTTTTGAATGCATAAACATATTCAACACCCTGAAAAACCCTCGGGGCACTCGAATTATCCATACTCAATCACTCAAATCTGGAGTTCCAACCGTTTTTGGCCAAATTTCAAGCAAAATTGCTCGGAAAATATGCCCGTAAAAATGTCAAAAAGTTGAACGTTTAGACTACGCGATGCAGTAAATTCACATTTTTGGTTATATATATCCTTCTCATTTGCATTTCCACTATTCACTGGCAGCAATTAAAACCAAAACTAAAACATGAATACACAAAGCATAATCACATAAAAATATCAAAGCAATTCAAGACACAATGGACACCATATTTATCCTAGAAACCCAAATGGAAAAACTAACGTCGAATGGATGGTCAGTTTATTTCAACAACCTCTGGTTACAATGCTTTCATGGCTCTCTATCCTCTTCATCTGCTTGGCCAAAAGACGCGTTGAGAATAAAACTATATGAGAAAATAAGGAGAGTTGGGATAATGGGAAGACCAACAGACTAACCTTTTGTTTCCCATTCCTCAACTTATTATCTCCTATTATTTTTTTTCATTTAATTCATTTTTTCTCTTTTGTCTTATTCACTTTAGATTTCATTATCTTTTACGTAGTTTACTAACCTTCATTAATTGTCGAATCAATCTTGCAGGTACTAAATCTTACAATCATTCGTTGGTTCAGATCCATTTTAGATCAAGTCTTGAGCTTGGTATGATACTTAGATTGGAAAAATACTTGTGTATCGTACTCTTGATGTTCCATGGAGGTCTTGGTGCAAATTTTGAAGTCTTGGGGTTTGAGGACTCAATCCCTAAAATGGACATGAAAACTTGGAGGCTATAACTACAGTTGTCTTGTAAACCTCAAACTTGTGTAATGCGAGTTGAATATGATTTGTAAACCCTAAGGAAGACAAACCCTCTAGTTTGGAGACTGAGAGAATGGTGAGTGCTTTGCTTAGAGGACTTTGAACTTGATGTGATGACATGCTTGATGGAGCTTAGTGAGATGCCTTGCATGGGCATGTAGTTGTCATGTGATGTGACAATGTATTTGGAGGTACACTTGTGTGATCCAAATGATGGAGCAACCAACATTGGTTAGAAGGGATTCCTAGCTTGGAGGAGTTGGATATTAGGGTTTAACATTTGGTGTGATACTCACTTGTGATCAACCTAGATAGACTTGGAAAGCATTGTGGAGTAGCCCCAACTTGTGATGAACTAGTGGATTGTATGTACCAACTTATCACAAGTTGTTGGTATGTATCTATGTTTCATTCTTATGTTAATGTAAGAGTACATTGTTTTTGTAAATTTTTGTACTTGCGGATTTATAGCTTATTTCTCGTGATAATTTGATATAATTGGTAGGTTTACTTGGGTAAATTGACAAGTAAAGAGAAGCTAACAAGGTGGATTTGTATATGGTTTATACTTGGGGATGTGACCATAAGCACTAGAAATCATCTCCCAAATTTGTATATGATTTGATGTTTGTTTCCTTGAGCTACATAGTTGATTGGTTGATAGAGAAATGATTTACATGATGTTGAAATTTAAAAATCAGATTTAACCCTAACATTAAAGTTCATTAAGAAGCAGATCCGAGAACCACGAAGTAAAATTGAAATTTAAGTTGCAAAAAAACACTAAAATTTTCTTAGGAAGCACTCGACTCATGGATTTTTAACATAATTATTCCACATTCATTCATTTGTCTTTTTTCCTAAGTCACATCGATAGTCTATTCATAAACAAATTTGTGAAATCCAAAGTGGGTCCTAAGCACTGGATAGGCATTGAGTCGTTGTTTGTTAGAGTCATGAACAAATTGATTTAAAAGCCTTTGTGGTTCCTTCGCATTCCAAATACCCAAAGTCGAGGTTCACAAAACTTCAAAAGGATTGTAAACGAAATAAAACCCCAATTTTTTATATGTTTTTTTTTTATTCAAGCATTCCTCTCTCAACGTTCTTCGAAAAAGTTTTTGTAGTTTAGTGGAAATTACAAGCATTAGAATAACCTTTCAATATCGTGAAGTCCAAAACTCTTGTTCGCATTGCAAAATGCAATAACCCTTCCTAACTTCAAACTTACTCAAAATTGATCTCGTGAATGCTCCTTCAATCCAACTTAAGAATCTTCATCCACGCGTGTACTACCACCTTTGTATGCTTTGGCTCCTTATGAGAAAAACCATTGTAAATTCAAACTATACAAACCGAAAAAAAAACTATGAATTGCACTGAAAACAAAAAAATTAAGCTTTATGCAGAATTGTTGAAACTCAAGGATGTAAGGATGCCCTTGCATTAATAGGGTCATTGCTGAATTTTTATATGAGATAATATTGTATATGAGATGATGTGATCGATTCATATGAGATGATTTATTACGATGATGAGTGTGTCAAATATATAGAGAACCTAAAGGTATATATGGTGACCATCCATGAAATGATGTGTCTCTAATAATTATAATAACTATTTATTATTATTATTATTAATTAATTAATAATTATATTATTAATTGTTAATCTAGGAGAATGTCTTATGGATGTTGTCCAAACATCAACAATCCCTCTCAACGAGGGAGACATTCTGCACCTCGAGTCTATATCACTCATTGTCATGATCAAGGAAGGACTACACCTGGGCCCATTTACCATAAGTACACCCTTGTGATAAATGTATCTTATCTCCCTTGGTCTGCAGCCCAATCTCGGAGAAGATATGCCCGATGTTTACTAGGGCCATTCACCATAGGTACACCCCTGTAAGTGAATGTTTGTTTGATGTTGAAACATCAACACTCCCTCTTAGCTAGACAGGTATCTTTTCACGATGTCTTCATCTAGTAATCCACTAACTACTATGTAATCAACTAGTAGCGCACTACTACTACCATGCCATCGATAACTCAAATCATCTACCACATTATTTATTACTATGTTGCAATCAACCAGTAGCACACAGCTACTGCAATGTCGTCCAACAATACACAACTATTGCCATGTCATAGTAATACACACCTATTGTCTAGTGGTATACAACCATTGTCATAGTCTCACGACTACGTAGCAATCCACTAGTAGCACACAGCTACTAGCATGTTGTCTAGTGGTACACAACCACTGCCATACTCTCACAACTACTTAGCAATCCACTAGTAGCACACAGCTACTGGCATGTTGTCCAGTGGTACGCAACAACTACCATAGTCTCACGACTACGTAGCAATCCACTAGTAGCACACAGCTACTAGCATGTTGTCCAGTGGTACGCAACGACTACCATAGTCTCACAGCTACTAGCATGTTGTCCATAGGTACGCAACGACTGCCATAGTCTCACGACTACGTAGCAATCCACTAGTAGCACACAGCTACTAGCATGTTGTCCAGTGGTACGCAACGACTTCCATAGTCTCACGACTACGTAGCAATCCACTAGTAGCACACAGCTACTAGCATGTTGTCCAGTGGTACGCAACGACTGCCATAGTCTCACGACTACGTAGCAATCCACAAGTAGCACACAGCTGCTAGCATGTTGTCCAATGGTACGCAACAATTGCCATAGTCTCACGACTACATAGCAATCCACCAGTAGCACACAGCTACTAGCATGTTGTCCAGTGGTACGCAACAACTATCATAGTCTCACGACTACTAGCAATCCACTAGTAGCACAAAGCTACTAGCATGTTGTCCAGTGGTACACAACCACTGCCATAGTCTCACGACTATGTACCAATCCACTAGTAGCACACATCTACTAGCATGTTGTCTAGTTGTACACAACCACTGCCATAGTCTCGCAACTACGTACCAATCCACTAACAGCACACAGCTACTAGCATGATGTCCAGTGGTACACAACCACTGCCATAATCTCACGACTATGTACCAATCCACTAGTAGCACACACCTACTAGCATGTTGTTCAGTGGTACACAACCACTGCCATAGTCTCACGACTACGTACCAATCCACTAGCACAAACCTACTAGCATGTTGTCTAGTGGTACACAACCACTGCCATAGTCTCACGACTATGTAGCAATCCACTTGCAGCACACAAATACTAGTATGTTGTCCAATGGTACACAACCACTGCCATAGTCTCACAACTACGTAGGAATCCACTAGTAGCACACATCTACTAGCATGTTGTCTAGTGGTACACAACCACTGCCATAGTCTCCATGACTATGATGTGATGTTTCTCCTCTCCCAATAGTCATATTCACACCTAGCCACCTTGCATGGCGTAGGCAAGACTATGACCATAGCCTCATTCACACTTAGCCACCTCACATAGCATAGGCAAGGCTAAGCTGCAAGTCTTATTCACACCTAGACACCTCACATGGCATAAGCAAGACTTGCACCTGGTTGTGCATTACTCCCTCAATCACCTCACATGATTGATTGGAGAAACCCTTTGCCGGAGGGGTTAGCCGACTAGAAAAAAACACCACTTCCCTCTTAACGAGGGTGAACATTCTGCATGACTCCAAGCTTGTCTCTGAAGTACTCATACTTCACTCTAGACAATGGTTTGGTGAGAATGTCCGCTATCTGCTCATTTGTGGATATATATTGGAGCACCACGACTCCTCTTTGCACCATGTCTCAGATGAAGACCTGCAAAAAACTTATGAAGCCACGTTGTTTCACGTCTTACAAAACTGGTTGCTATATACTTTGCCTCCGTTGTACTAAGTGCCACTGATGTCTGCTCCTTGCTCAACCATGAGATCACAATGATCCCATACTGAAACAGCATCCGAAAATACTCTTATGATTCACTGCACTCACTGCCCAATCAGAATCTGTATAACTTTGCAGCTTCATATCTTCATTCGAGGCATATCTCAATCCATATCCACTTGTACCACTAGGTATCTAAACGAATGTTTTGTTGTCAACTAATGTACATGTCTCAAAATCAAGGTTAAAAGGTCCACATCCCAATCCTTTTGACTAGCTTCCTTCACTGAAACAAGGGAATCCTCTCCAGGAGGTCTCATATCTCCTCAAGGTCTAGCCTCCTATCTCTTAGGCCTGGACGACCTCTCTCCCATCTGAATCTGAATCTAAAGAGGAATCATTTATGAATGAAAGTCTATAAGCAACTGGCTCTCTCTTAGATCAAGCACACTATGAGTCTGCATGCTCCATGTGAAGCTTGACTCCCTCTGAGGCTATATAGTCTTCGAAGTCATCTACTCCCTTTGCACGTGCTAACCTCCTCTTATTCTACAAATGATATGTTTCCTACTATGACCAACACACATTCATCATATACTCAAAGTCATACGGCTAACCATGTTGATTTTCTAGTGTTAAATTTAGACAAGCTTATTTTTTCCGCTAGTAATTACTTCCAATGATATACGATACTACTTTAGTAATCTCTAGAACATCACAAGTAATTACACTCAAAACATTCAACTACTTAGAACCTTAGGTCTCTTCCTTAGATCACTTCCCACGTGTGAGAAAAAAAAATATGTATCTATTGTTGTCTTTAAATTGATCCAAAGAGACACATCTCTTTGAAAAATAATGTTAATTTTTTTTCTTATAAATAGTTGGATAATACCTCCTGTAACTACCCAAATATTAATTTGGTTATAATCCATCCACATAGTATGACTTTGTTAAATTGTTCCTCCATAATTCATGAGATTCTTTGCATAAATATAGGTAGAAGTAAATATGCATTACATTCTTCAAATTTAGGTAATTAAACATTTTTACTAGAAATCACTGTCCACCATAATTTATGGACTTATTTCTATAATTTAGGTAGGAGTAAAAAGTAAATATGGTGTACATAGAGATCGTAACAATCTCATAAATTTAACACTCCCAACATTTTACTCTACTATCGTTTCCGTGGACCCTCTTGTGAAGGAGTCAAACCCAATCTTGCTCTAATACCATGTTGAATTTTTATATGAGATAATATTGTATATGAGATGATGTGATCCATTCATATGAGATGATTTATTACGATGATGAATGTGCCAAATATATAGAGAACCGAAAAACACATATGGTGACCATCCATGAAAAGATGAGTCTCAAATAATTATAATAACTATTATTATTATTATTATTATTATTATATTAATAATATTACTAATAATTAATTATTATATTGTTAATTATTAATCTGGGAAAATGTCTTCCCAATGTTGTCCAAACATAAACAATCATCACAAATCATAAAAGAATATATAGCTCAATGGAAGCAATGTTGGACTGTAAAAGAAATGACATTGATTATATTCTTGACACGTGAACATAATTCATACAATCTCCAAAGGTTTGTAATATAATAAAATCCAATTTCAATCAAAATCTGTAATTTCAAAAGGACTCAATGACTTTATGCAAAGCCCAATCAGATAACTCATTGTATTGCTCCATAAGATGCTTATTTAGACTTTCGACCTTTTGAGTTCTACGATTGAAGAAAGGAGCATAATATAAAAGTATTCAGTATTTTCAAAGGGTGTTGTCAGGTTGGTGAAAGCAGGGCTTTGTTAACGACCACACCAAGGCTCAAGTCTTCGCAAGATGTTTGCCCCTTCTGTGATGCTTGTGCTTGTATTTGTTAATGGGGCAGGGTGCAAATCCTAAGCAACTTTGGTAAAATAGATATCCCGGTGACAGTTGCTTACCAAAGAAATGCTCTTTGGCTTGTGAGACACTTTAATATATCTTATCAAACAGTTGCCACGTGTGGGCAGTCACTAAAAGCATTTCAATTGTAAAAAGTGTTCAATCTCCATTTGTTTATGGGTTTTTATTGAAATTTTAATGCCCAAAGCAAAAGTTCTGAATATCCCCAATTTGTACCATGAAAAACAATTTACTTGCATCATCAGTGCTTTGTGGTCTCACCCAAAGGATGCCCATCCTAGATTGTATATCGATGCAAGTCTTTAGGTTTTTCCATTCCAAGATAGTTTAATTGCTATTGCAGCTTCGAGTGGTCACCAATTAATGTGAATCCTAGGTATATCCAGCATAACCCTCTTCATGTTGAACTTGAACATGTCAGAATTTTTAGATTCATTCCATATTTGACATTGCAACATCAACCATGGTTATTTCAAAAGTTGTTCTCATATTTCGCATATAGATAAATATGTTCTCAAACCAGTACCAGTATTGCATGTTTTAGCCTCAAATATTTCCAAACATGAAGCATACAAACACATCTGCATATTCATTCAAAAGGATGATAATAAAGAAAATGAGTGGTGAAATATAAAAGCAGCCACAGGCTCACGGACTACAGAAAGAGTCTTCCAAAGTAATATACACTTAGTCTGGAGGCCAAACGTAGATATTAAACTCATAAAGCACATAGAACGCATTGTATGATTATGATTGTATTAGCCATTAGTTGACTTGTAGTGGTCCTCGTCAATAGTTGAGTAGATGTAACCTTCATTTATCAAGAACGCTATAGATTCCCTGCCAAACAAATGTCCAATCAGTACCATTTAAACTTTATTACCTTCAAAATTTTACACGCATCAAATTTTGAACGGCGTACATGATTTGCTTCTTTGTGAAACCATGCAATCTCCTCACGACATCATCCACGTGAACACCATGCTCTATTGCTCTGTCACATCAAAATTCATAAGCATCAAGGAAATAAGATTGCCAATTTGACAGAAAAACTAACAGCTTTTTATTTATATAAAACAAATCAATTTAATCTCTAGCAATAAATAATTTCACTTATAATCACAAATATAACTAAATTCAGCCCCAAGGCTTAGCTCAATTGGTCTAAAGCCAGACACGAGTTTATCATGCTTGTTGTTGGTCACAAGTTTGACTCTCTTGACACCCCCAGGGCAAGGCCCCATAATCAGGGCCAATGGTTTACCCCGCTTACCATCCATAGACCATGGGGAAATATTCGGAGGGTTTTCTGAAAGTACATTTCCTCGGAAAAAAAATATAGCTAAATTCACAAAAACACTTTGGAGACAGCAACTTACAGATTTGCAGGTTCCTCAAATATGCTTTGAACCATCCTATTCAAGTCTTTAGCTCCACCCACAGAGACAGGACCAGGACTCATGAACTGCAAAATGAAACATGTTACTATTCTTTTGCACATTATTGCACACAGAGGCACTTTCTACAACCCAGTATGAGAGAGATGTGTAATTCTTTCCTGCTCAACGTGCAGCTGACACATGTCACTTGGAAAAAAATTATAAAATAAAAAATATACAATGTCTGATCTAATATAAAGTTTAAAACCTTATATATATATATATATATATATATATAAAATAAAAAATTATGAAACATTAATGCATCTTGCTTTGCAATTGCAAAAGATTATAAGCAATCTATGAATTTGCTAAGTACAATATAATGCATTTCTTTTTGTAGAAGTTGGTGATGGTACAAGCAAAACTACTCCTAGGCTCACAATTCTTTTATGATAAGACAAAACCTTAATGATAATTTTATATGAACTTATGCAGAGAATAGATCATGATAATTCCACATGAACTTCTGAACTTATAAAGAGGAGACATACAAGTACCATATATTAACAGAGGAATAACTCAATTGACATATAATCAGAAAAAACTAAAACTCTTTGTTAAAACAATTGCAATGATTTATAATAAAGTTATAACACAATACAAGTGGAAAACACTCTATCAACACATCACTATGGCCCACAATCTCAATGTTCACTACCTCTAGATCACAAGCAAATTCTTTACACCAACCCAGATCCTTCTTAACTTCTGATCTATCATCACATCACTATGGCCCACATTCTCAATGTTCACTACCTCTAGCTCACAAGCAAATTCTTCACACCAACCCAGATCCTTCTTAACTTCAGATCTATCAAGCACAGAGAGGGATCAAATCCCTTGAGGTGCAAACTTCTTTTAGAATGCAAAAGTTGAAGAAAGGTTTTGCACCTCAAGGGATTTGATCAGTCTCGGTGCTTGATAGATCTGGAGTTAAGATGGATCTAGGCTTGTAGAACCCTAAATGTAACCAACACAAGGGACACCAAGAACAAGATGTTTGGGTCTACTCCCACGTTGATAAGAACAATGTCAAAATGCCTTGTAAATTTAAATTGGTTACATCATAGAGCACCATTCTTTCATCTTACTTGATTGTGGCTAGGAGTGTTACTGAATGGAGTTGGCGGTCCCTTAGCAACTGGACTTGCTGAGTTAGGCTGAGTGGCACCACCCTGTAGATAGTATGGAAATGTGATCAGCACAAATTAAAGAATTCAAACTATTGAAAAACTTTTCACTTCCAAGAGAAAATACATAAGTACAATACCTGAACTTTCATGTTATAGAGATGTACAAAAATGCATTCCAAGGAGTGAAACGTCACTTCATTAAAATCAGTTACAGGCCTGAAATAATCATTTCAATAGAGATGTCAGTCTAATTCAAAAAGCCTAATAAAATGCAATCAAACCTGTTAGCCCCTAAAACTGCACAGGCTAATTTTTGGGCAAATCTGGGTGAGACGATGTATAGCAAAATGGTTGGAGTCTGCCAACATAATATTTTCATTTAATGGGACGTTGGATTTTAATGGATAACAGCTGGAGAGGGTACACAAAGGTGATGTTAGCCTTTTTTCAAAATCACTTGTGAAAAATCTGGAGCAGCAGGAGGAAACATGAGTTCAACATGTGCTGAAGGTTTTGCAACTGATTATTTTCTTCATGCAGAAGTTGCAGATAGTTGTATTTGTCTCTTTATACTAAACTATGTGAGCTTCCCTGCAGTCACCAGTGTCCATGTAAGCAATGCCACTTGTCCTCTTTGAAAGTACAGCATTACAAGAGCCACAGTAAACTCAGCCTGGCCCAGATCGCAGATCTGAATAGATATTGGACTGACTGAGGTCCTTGACAGGCATTTTAGACCATGGATGTAATTTATCATGGAGCTGCAAACCCTATACCCCTCAGGAAGGCACTATTAAAGGAGTGATATGTAAAACTTTTAATACCCAGCAAACTGATAATTTAGCCTATAGATTATAACCCAGAAATTTAATTTCAACTCAGAAAATTAACTCTGCTCTATGCTAAAAATTATACTGCTGAGTAAACATGCAAACACAGCGGAAATAATAAATCAAACACACACAATGACACAGTGGGTACCCTGGAAACCCCAGTGTGGGGAAAACCAGCAAAGAGGGGAGCTTTATTAGGCTTTCTGAGAGAAGGTACAGCAGCAAATAATAATCAGAAAGTTCTTACAGTACAGTAGAAGGATTATGCTCAGATTTGAGCCAGCAAAACAAGTGTTGTTCAGCCCAGCTTCCTCCAGCCTGTATGGCCTCTTTCTGGCTGTCTTGTATGGCCTGTTATGGCCTCTTATGATGGCTGTACCAGGCTGCTGTGTGCAGCCCCAAACTGCTGCTCCGAAACCCTCTGGTTCTGCCTTCTTTCCTCAGCTGAATGTGCTCAGAAATCAGCTTCACTGTTGCTGCTGTATATGGCCCTGAGTATGGGCTGTTTCTGCTGCATAGTATGGCCTGTAGATGGCCTCCACTGAGTGCTCGAAACCAGCACAGAAATCTCCTTCAACAGCAGCTCCTCACTGCCTTCTCTCAGCCTTGCTCCCGCTCTTCTCTTGCTCACCAAATGACTGAATGAGAAGCCCAACACCCTCGGCCGGCATTGTCTAATTGTTCTACAAAATGGTTTTTTTCGCCGGAATCCTGTGATATAAACCCTCAGCCGGCATTGTCTAATTGTTCTACGAAATAGTTTTTTTCACCGGAATCCTGTGATATAAACCCTCAGCCAGCATTGTCTAGTTGTTCTACGAAATAGTTTTTTTCACCAGAACCCGGTGATATAAATTTGCACGAAATCACTATTTTTTGTTGTTTAAAATACATTTCTGAATGCAGAAATGGATTCAGCAGGCTGAAAAACTTCTGGAACACTCGGATTATGCAAAAATAATCACTCAAATCTGCAGATCTAACAATTTCTCACCAGATTTCAGAGAAATGTCCCCAGAAAATATCACCAGAAAAGAGTCATTGCACAGAACATTTAGACTACCACCCCTCAGCCTTGCTCTATACCTAGCCTCCCCCCTTGCTGCCTTGGGATCAGCACCCAGCAAAAGCTCCAAGGGCCCAGATTGGGGCGCCTTCTCTCTCTGGACCCCACACAGCACTTTGGGGTTCACTGCTCAAGGCAGGGCCCCACTCAGCACTAAGGCTGAGTGCCCCCCCTTGACAGGGCCCCACTCAACACTTCGGGGTTCACTGCTCAAGGCAGGGCCCCACTCGGCACTAAGGCTGAGTGCCCCCCCTTGACAGGGCCCCACAATCCACTAACAACAAAACTTAGGCTGAAATTTCCGAAGTAAAACTTAGGCTAATTGTTAAGGCTGATATGGTTCAAATTTAGGTCCGACGCATGCCTTTCGGCACTAGGCATGTGAGAACACCTCCTGCTGCTACAGAAAAATCAACATGATGAACACTTGTGGCCTTGTATGGTGTACCTTTCTAAAGAATTTAACATTTACCTTGTTCTATCTAGCTGTGGGAGGTATAATAACAGAGCTGGGCATGCATTCTTGGAATGCATCATATGCATGACTGTTAATGTTTATGCCATTATTATAGTTCTTTGCATTTCAATAGATAAGAGCATCATAAGAACAAGATCACTGAGAAATACACATTCACAAGAGACACAACATTTATCCTAGGAAACCCTCTAGGGGAAGAAAACCCAGCAAAAACTTCCTTATCATAAATCGCTTATACAATGTTCAAGAGATAACTCAAACCAATACAGATAGTCCTCCCCAAGAGATGCGCCACTCTTCTTCTCCTCTCTCTAACTGGTAATTGCAGCTTGCCTCATAAGATAATGAGCAGGTGAGTTGTGTGTTAGAAGTGAGGCGCTAGCCTCCTATATATACAAGACTGGCACGTGTGAAAGGGTTTCACTGGCAAGGCTGACCTCTCACTCTAGGTGGGTAAACCCACCTTTAAATTAATTCTGGGTCTCAATAATAACTGCTAGGGCCGACTTCTTATTCTGCCCATTATAATTGTCCGATGACCAATCCGCGAAAGGGAATTTGGTCCTAATACAATTACCGACATGATTAATCCACAATGGGGATTCATCCTAATAATAAAATAACAATAATAATAAGAATGCTCTTTGCAGTTACATTATTTCAACACTCCCCCTTAACAAGAAGGGTATTCTTCATCAGCATCAGGCGAGAGAGGTCTGCATCATCAGTGGCATCGGGAGGACAGTATCGTCAATATCATCTTGAAACATTGACTAGCATATTTACGAGTCATCGAAAGTTTTCTTCATCGACAACATCATCATTCTCAAAAGAATGATATCATCATCTGCATCAAATATGTATCAGTAAAAAAAATGATACCTCCTCATAGCACTAGGCTGGCAATACTACACTGGCTCAATGCCACAGCTGTTAAGTTGGTAGCTCAGTGTCAGTCACATCGTGCTTTACGTCTAACAACTAGGTCAAAAGCAAGGAATATCATCATCTCGCTTTACGTCTAACAACTAAGTCAGAAGCGAGGAATCACAATGTCATGCTTTACGTCTAACAACGAGGTCAGAAGCATGACTCATCTTGCTTTACGTCTAACAATAAGGTCAGAAGCAAGGAACATCATCATCTCGCTTTACGTCTAACAACGAGGTCAGAAGCGAGGAATCACAACGTCATGCTTTACGTCTAACAGTGAGGTCAGAAGCATGACTCATCTTGCTTTACGTCTAACAACGAGGTCGGAAGCAAGGAATCACAGCGTCATGCTTTACGTCTAACAGCGAGGTCAGAAGCATGACTCATCTTGTTTTACATCTAACTAGGTTAGAAGCAAGGAACACACGGCGTCATGCTTTACGTCTAACAGCGAGGTCAGAAGCATGACTCATCTTACTTTACGTCTAACAGCAAGGTCAAAAGCAAGGAAAATATATATACTCCCCCTTTCAGGGAGGGTCCTTTCGAACTATACCAAGCTTATCTCGAAAGTGTTCAAACTTTACACAAGATAGAGGCTTAGTCAACACGTCAGCAACATGTTCATCCGTGCTAATGTACTGGAGCTTCAAGGCTCCTCTTTGTACCATGTCGCGGATGAAATGATAGCGGATCTCTATGTGCTTCGACCTGTCGTGGAATACAAGATTCTCTGTCATATTTATGCAGCTCTGGTTGTCACATAGAATCGCGGTTGCTCTCATCTCCAAGTCAAATAGGCCTGTCAGCAACTTTCGAAGCCATATAGCTTCGCAGCTAGCAAAACATGCGACAATGTACTCTACTTCCGTTGTGCTGAAAGAAATACTGGATTGCTTCCTACTCTGCCACGAGATCATGGTTGATCCCAAACTAAAACAACATCCGAAAGTGTTTTTTCTGTCTACAACGCTTCCTGCCCAATCTGCATCAGTATATCCACTCAATGTGAAGTCATGATCTCCATCATAGTTGAGACCATAATCCATTGTATCTTTAAGGTACCTCATCACATGTTTTGCAGCCACTAGGTGAACACGTCTGGGCTCTACAAGAAACTGACTCAAGGTGTTCACTGCAAAACAGATGTCTGGTCTGGTGTTCGTCGGGTACATCAGCGATCCAATAATCTATTTGTACAGTGTGGCATCTATCAAATCTGACGAAGTATCGACCAGCAATTTCAACTTCGCTTCCATGGGAGTATTCATGGACTTGCATTCTAGCATGTCAAATCTCTTTAAGATTTCGACCGTGTACTTCCCTTGGTTAAGGAAGATTCTTTCTAGACTCTGCCATACCTCAAGGCCTAAGAAGTAATGCATTAAACCAAGGTCTTTCATTTCAAATTCTGCGACAAGTCTCTGTTTACATTCAGTGATGAGCTTTTCTTCTCCAGTTAAGAATAAGTCATCCACATACAGTAGTAATATTACTGGTTCATTATCCATAATTTTGAAGTAGAGATTTGAGTCTGCTTTACTCTTGGTAAAGCCTAAGCTTGTCAGGAAACTGTCTATACGGCCATACCAAGCTCTGGGAGCTTGCTTCAATCCGTATAAGGCTTTCTTCAATCGGCAAACATGAGACTTCATGTCTTCAACCTCAAATCCTTGGGGTTGCTCTATATACACTTCCTCTTCGATAACACCATTCAGGAAAGTTGTCTTCACGTCCATCTGG